>JAJOZX010011597.1:0-129061 GCA_023014485.1 Bathynomus jamesi | reverse complement strand
CAATAGGTAGATGAATGAATAAGTAATAGTATTAATAAAGGATAGCGGTCAAGAAAGAACATGGATGTATGAATGAGTATGGTTGAATAATATTTATATTGCATAACACCAGACAGGACACAACATATAAATAATGAGTAATAGAGAGTGAAGTTTTTATTATTATTAAAGAATTTACCATACATTGAATACGAAAGATATCCACATACTAAACACGTGATTCAGTATTCAAGGTATGGAAGGAAATTAAGTTACTTTATGACGTCAGAATGATTTACTCTGTACGTACAGTATAATCATTATTTGGGAGAAATCAAAGGAGACGAATTAGAGAGGCACAGCTAAGGGAGGAACATTCGCTGTTTACAGCGAACTTCTAATGGCACAAACATGGATACTGTTCAACCATAGAAATGGTAAATTGCATGGTTGTGACACATATTATATATATATATATATATATATATATATATATATATTATATAATATATATACACACACAGTGCTCGAATTGAGAGGCATGGCATCCCCCTTGTTAACTCAAAATCAAATAACCATCCCCCTTGTTATCTAAATAAGATACGCATTAACAACAATCTTATTCTGACTAAAGCACAGAAAGTAAATAAAATATCTCCGTATGACGTGGTTTTGATTTATTAAAAGACTAATATATTTATAAGTTTTTATGTGAATTAACTGGTTTAAAATAAATATTGTACGGTCATATAATGTGTTGTGATTAAAGGAAGGGAACAGGGGGTTGATTGTGATTAAAATGGATTTTATCATGGTATTTCAAAATATAAGTTTGAAGTTAGGTGCCATAATTTACTTTCATGAAAAAATATGGAAATCAGAGAAAAACGTTTCACTAAACTGTTGATTTTGTTGCATATCGTTCCTTGAAAAGTCACCGGAATGTAGCATGATGCAGTTACATTTTTAAAATTTTTACAAGGGCATGTTCCCGGATCCCCTATCCTACTCACCCTCACGACCACCCCCCTTGTTAAAATTTTACAACTCGAACACTGTATATTTATCGTATATTAATGTTTATTTTTGTTCATATAAAACGTGAAATACATTGCCAATATATATAATATATATATATATATATATATATATATATATATATATATATATATATATATTGGCAATGTATTTCACGTTTTATGTGAAAATTCTAACAAAAATAAACATTAATTATTATTGTATTAGAGATAAACTTACTCCATATTTCATGATGTACTCTAGAAGCACAATAGTACTCGTGATTCACTGGAAACGAATAAGTGTAAAAATTTCGCGTAGAAACAAAAATTTCCTAAAAAGCATAAAAAGTTACTTATCAATAAAGACCGAGTTTTGTCTTTTGAATTTTTTTATACCCAAATGCCTCTCCCAACGCAGTGAGGTCGCGTCAGGAGCAGGCAGGGAGCACCTCAATGAATCACATTCAATTCATCAGCTGACATGACAATAATGCACCTGCCTCAGGGCAACAGTTCTACACCCTTTTCCCGCAAACTACCCACGATTTACCCAGACCGCTTCATACACCCTGAGGCAGCACATTGCCAGCCCGACGCCCCCGTATATCACATCGCTCCATTTTCTTCTATCCAGCGCGCGTCTTTCACCCTCCCATACGTCCAGGCCCCGCTGACTGAAAGCTTCCTTCACCCAATTCCTCCAACTCCTCTTCGGTCTACCCTCTCCCTTTCCCACTCCGCCTCCGACACGTAAATCCTCGTCACCATCCTCTCCATATGCCCAAACCATTTTAACACCCCTTCATTTGCTCTCTTCATAAGACTCCTTTGACTCCCACACCTCTCACGGATAACAGTGTTTCTCACACGATCAATAATAATCTGTCTCACCTTACAGATTATCTTCAAGCATTTAATTTCATTTCCAGTACATTCACAGTTCTCCTCTCCTTCGCATTCGCCACCCAAGCCTCACATCCATACAACACTGTTGGCACTACTATACCTTCATACATACCCACCTTCGCACCCATAGACACTGAACTCCCCTTCCAAACACTTCTTAGGGCACTCAGTACCTTTGCCCCTTCTTTTACACTGTGACTCACCTCCGCCTCCATAGTCCCATTCCTCGCCACATCCACCCCTAAGTACCTGAAACATGCCCCTTCTTCCATTTCCTCACCATACAAACTTACACTCAGTTGCTCACGAACCTCCCTTTTACAACACCACAACCTTCCTCTTATTCACATTTACTCTTAGCTTCCTTCTTTCACACACCCTCCCGAAATCAGTTACCAGTCCCCGTAGCTTTTCTCTCGAATCCACCACTAGAGCCATATCATCTACATCCAACAACTGGTTCACTTCCCAAGAACCTCACCCCGCAACATGCTTCACACCCGCTCCCCTCTCGATGACCTTTGCATTCACCTCTTTCACCACCCCGTCTATAAACACATTAAACAACCATGGAGACATCACACAGCCCTGCCGTAGACCCACTTTCACCGGAAACCACTCACCCTCCTCTCTTCCCACACGCACACATGCTCTACTCTCTCGGTAAAAACATTTCACCGCATTCAACAACGATCCCTGTACCCCATACAGCAACAGCACTTGCCACAACGCCTTTCTGTCAACCCTATCTTACGCTTTTTCAAGATCCATGAACGCCACATACAAATCCCTTTCTTTCTCCAAGTATTTCTCACACAACATCTTCAATCCAAACACCTGGTCCACACACCCTCTACATCTTCTAAAAACCCCTTGCTCCTTCCCAATCTATTGCTCCGTGCATGCCACCACCAATGTTCCCTCTAAGGTGTGCGCGTGTGCGCGCGCACACACGTTGTGAAACCCGCGCACACAGCAAAATAAAATGCGCACAGGCTCAAGCGTATCATGAGTCACGACAGTAAATGAAGTAATTTCAAAAATTTCAGTTTAATGAATTCTATAAAGAACAAATTAAGAAACCGCTTGAAAGAAAATCATTTGGACATGCTCATGCGAATTAAAAGTTACCTGAATGATGACGGATGTATTAATCTTTCATAGAGTTTATTTGGAATCGGCAAATGCTAAAGATCGTAGGGAGAAATCATACTCATACTTAAATGAAAGGCACTTTCATTTAATGTTATTTTGATTATATTTTATTTTATTGAATTTTATTATTTTTTATTTTATTCCTATTTTGTGAACGTATAAAATCATGTATTAATCTTGATAGTCTATTTTAAATTGCTAAATGCTAAAAATTGTTTTGAGAAATGATAACTAAAATAGTCATTTTCAATTAATGTTATTTTTATTTTATTTCTTTATTTTGTTGAATTTTATTTTACTATTTTTTATTTTATTCATATTTTTAGAATGGATAAAATGTTTTCTTTTATAAGAATATATAATATTGAAAACAGTTTTTTAATATCCATTTAATAGTACCATAATGATCAAGCTATCACCTTATGGAAATAATATTTATTAAGTATTTAATATTTATATATATTTAATTTTGAGGATAATAGCGCTCAGAAAAGTTCACACAAGTTTTCACCATAAATCTAAATGTATGGACAACGAAAATTTTTTGCTCACACGGACTAAAAAAAATTAGAGGGAACATTGGCCACCACCCTTTCAATCACCACTCTCTCATACGCCTTACCTGGCACACTCAACAGACTAATTCCTCTATAATTCGAGCATACATTTTTGTCTCCCCTGTTTTTATACAGGGGGATGCTACATGCACTCCGCCAGTCCTGAGGCAGCTCGCCTCTGTCCATACACGCATTAAACAGACACACTAACCAATCAACACTACATTCACCGCCTTTTTTTCAGGAGCTCTACGGCGGTCTCATCCACTCCTACCGCTTTTTCATCTTTCATCCTGCCTAGGGCCTAACACCACCTCCTCCCTACGGACCAGCCCATTCGCCACAATTCTCATACTCTGAACCTCCTCTCTGCCCAAACATACCACATCTGCTGCCTTATCTTTCGACACATTCAGTAGTCCCTCAAAATACTCACTCCACCTTGTCTTCACATCTCTCTCTGTCATCACTTCCCCATCAACTCTTTTCACAGTCATACTCATCTGTCCTTTCACTTTCCTCACATTATTCACTTCTCTCCAAAACATTTTGTGTTCCCTGAAATTTTCTGACACTCTCATACCGCATTCAGCTCTCGCACTTTTCTCTTTACTTTTTGCCTCCTCCTCTTATACTCTTCCCAATCGCCCACACTTCTGCTCTGCAAGTACCGAGCATATAATTCCCTTTTTTATTAGTGTCACCAAAAAAATAAAAAATAAATGCCAAAGAAAAAAATATTTCCAATTAGCAATTTTTTATGCTTTTTAGAAATTTTGTTTCTAGGCGATCTTTTTTCAGAAACTACATTTGTAATTTTTAACATTATTATAAAACTAAATTTAAAATATACAAAGCTCCGACATTAAGTCATTTTAATATTTTTATTTGATAATAAATAGTTTTAACCAACTTTCTTGTGACGTTTGATTTATTTTCGATTTTCACGACTTCGTGCGTATAGTTCTCGAATGTCTGGGTACGCCTTTGCCAAAAGTATTCTTTACCCCTTAAAATGGTAAAGTCAGATGAGAATGAAGAATGAAAGATCGCCAAAGGTCATATAGAGTGAATGTGAATGGGCAACCATTTTAAGGGGTAAAGAATATTTTTGGCATAGGCGTACCCAGACATTCAAGAACTATACGCACGAAGTCGTGAAAATCGAAAATAAATCAAACGTCACAAGAAAGTTTGTTAAACTATTTATTGATAAATAATAAAATAAATAATAAAATAAATAAATACACGAGTGAATAATATAGAAACCAATACACAAATGAATGAAACAGAATAATAAACTAATGATTGAAATACGCATAAAATCATTGATTTAATCTAATCAAAGACGAATGCGATTCGATGGAGTCCTGTTGCGTCAAACTCCTTGAGGACGCTGTTGACGGCGCAGAATCGAGACGCAGAGATTCTCAATACAATAATATAAGTGAAAAGGTATTACCCGGTAGCCGTTCGCAACATTTTTTAAACCATTCGCGCGTGGGTATAATGCGTATGCCTAGTTAGGCCACTGCATTTGGTGAATAAATCTGCATCTGACGACTGGTATACGAATGTGACACAAGAATAAATAATGAGGATCGAAGAACGCGGAACGTAAAAAGATCCAGGAACATTTTGAGGTCATTTCGCTCTCTCGTTCATTTCCATTTATGCAGTCTTTGTCCATAAATGAAAAATCCAAGTCGATTTCCAATTTTCATAAAACGACCAATGGGCACGCAATTCCGTCACATTCCTCTTATTTTATACCCTCTCTCAAATCAGGAAACACTTTTTGTAGATATGGAATTCTTCTCTTCAACATTCCCACCATCGAAATGCGAAAGGAAATAGGAATGGTGCCAAATCTTTTCAGGGAGAGCGATGCAAGATGATTTTTACTCCTTCCTGAAGAATTTAGCGCAACACACACACACATATATATATATATATATGCATATATAACTGCAATGACCGCGCAGTATATAAATGAATAGAAACGACATAAGTGTTAAGGAACGTTTCTGCACACGAGGAGGAGAGATAACGAATAATGAAAAATGAGGCGAACCGCCCAGGAATCGAACCCAGGGCCTTCCAATTGCCGGTCGGACGCTCTACCATTATGCTACGGACCTCACTCAATCACAAATCGAAATTCTCCCACATAGGGCAGAAACCAATGCCCTGAGAGGGCAGAAACGTTCCTTAACACTTATGTCGTTTCTATTCATTTATATACTGCGCGGTCATTGCAGTTATATGCGCATATTCACGATTTGCGAGGGTGCCCTCTCAGGGCATTGGTTTCTGCCCTATGTGGGAGAATTTCGATTTGTGATTGAGTGAGATCCGTAGCATAATGGTAGAGCGTCCGACCGGCAATTGGAAGGCCCTGGGTTCGATTCCTGGGCGGTTCGCCTCATTTTTCATTATTCGTTATCTCTCCTCCTCGTGTGCAGAAACGTTCCTTAACACTTATGTCGTTTCTATTCATTTATATACTGCGCGGTCATTGCAGTTATATGCGCATATTCACGATTTGCGAGGGTGCCCTCTCAGGGCATTGGTTTCTGCCCTATGTGGGAGAATTTCGATTTGTGATTGAGTGAGGTCCGTAGCATAATGGTAGAGCGTCCGACCGGCAATTGGAAGGCCCTGGGTTCGATTCCTGGGCGGTTCGCCTCATTTTTCATTATTCGTTATCTCTCCTCCTCGTGTGCAGAAACGTTCCTTAACACTTATGTCGTTTCTATTCATTTATATACTGCGCGGTCATTGCAGTTATATGCGCATATTCACGATTTGCGAGGGTGCCCTCTCAGGGCATTGGTTTCTGCCCTATGTGGGAGAATTTCGATTTGTGATTGAGTGAGGTCCGTAGCATAATGGTAGAGCGTCCGACCGGCAATTGGAAGGCCCTGGGTTCGATTCCTGGGCGGTTCGCCTCATTTTTCATTATTCGTTATCTCTCCTCCTCGTGTGCAGAAACGTTCCTTAACACTTATGTCGTTTCTATTCATATATATATATATAGTACAGGGCTATTCAAAGTGATTCACCTGATTTCAAATGAGAATATTTTTTAATGTTACAAATACAGAATGATTTGTGATACATCAACCAAAGAAAAACTGTCCAAATTTTGTCTCTCACCTCATAAATGCTCTATGTGACTCCCCTAGTTACACGAGCAACGTCGACACGATAGTCGAATTCCTCCCATACTCGCTCCAGCATGTCCGTTGTCACTGACTCTACGGCAGTAACAATGCGAGTTCGGAGCTCATCCAAAGATGTGGGCAACGGTGGCACGTACACAGTATCTTTAACGTACCCCCAAAGGAAGAAGTCGCACGGTGTAAGATCCGGCGACCTACGGGGCCAGCTGTGGAGCTCGAAAACTGCAACACACAAAAACGCCTTCTGCTGTGCGGACGCCATTTTAACACTGACTGTTGTTGCTAGGCTAGGCCACGGCGTGACTTTGGAGCCCTCTCGCGGTGATCTTGTAAAACTCGGAGATTTCCTATTTCATGTGGTGTATGCCCAGTTGATGCATGGTTGATAGGTACGGAAGTATTCTCAGTTGAAATCGGATGAATCAGTTTGAATAGCCCTGTATATATATATATTATATATATATATATATATATATATATAATATATATGAACTTCAGTATATCGTTACCGTGTTTGTCCCAACAAATATTTGAAGGAAAGAAAGACTATAAATAAAGAAAAAACGAGTTTTTCTCTTAAGGAAGGAATGGTTAAAAAAACAAAAAGGTTTATTCAAAAGACCATCCTCGTTTATACATTCATTCGAAAATTAATGGAAAAATATATACACGTGTGTGTGTGTGTGTGTGTATATATACACACATATATATACACACTTTATCTTTTTAGTTATTTCCTTTATTTTTAGTGTTAGGGTTGAGTAGTTTTTAATTATTACTTGTTTTAGTGCGTGCCGTATTTTTATTTCTCGTTTAGTCTGAGTGTACTCTTTTATGGGATTTATATTCCGTCGATGAAGCTTATCATTATCATATATATATATATATATTATAATATATATATATATATATAATAAACAGGAGCACCAGAGAAAAAAAACATCCTTCAAGGTTTAATCAGTACCAACGTTTCGGAATGCACTAATTCCATCTTCAGGGCAAAACAATAAAATGCCAATTCACATACAAAATACAAATTGCAAGTTTAAGTTACTTAATAATTTAAAGTAACAAGTTAAAATTATAAAAAGTAGCTAAGAAAATGTAAAACCATTAAAATAAAAGGTAAATAGATGAAATTAAAATAAAGTTACAATTATAAACAGTAGCTAGGAACATATAAAAGCATTAAAACTTGTTTATTTTATTTATTTACCTTTTACTTTTAATGCTTTTATATGTCCCAAGCTACTGTTTATAATTGTAACTTTATTTTAATTTCATCTATTTACCTTTTAGTTTTAATGCTTTTACATTTTCTTAGCTACTTTTTATAATTTTAACTTGTTACTTTAAATTATTAAGTAACTTAAACTTGCAATTTGTATTTTGTATCTGAATTGGCCTTCTATTGTTTTAGCCCTGAAGATGGAATTAGTGCAATCCGAAACGTTGGTACTGATTAAACCTTGAAGGATGTTTATTTTTTCTCTGGTGTTCCTGTTTATTATTAAACTGCGTTTTCCACGCCATCAATCAATAGCCGATATATATATATTATATATATACTAGTTGAGGTACCCGGCTTTGCCCGGGATAAATGCCACATTAGATCCCCAGCTTCCGGGCTTTATTTTTTCTGGCTGCTGATGTAGATCTGCCCAAACTTGCCCGTTTCTTTGGTGGCATGGTAAAGTTGTTGGGATTTTAAAAAACTGCAAAAAATCATTGCCACATTAATTTCCTGTAACAACCATTACGCACTTCCTGTAACTATTCGCACAAACAGACAGGCTGACCGACTCTGTGTTGACATTCTTCATCCTATAAGAGGTTCCCGTGCCAAATTTGGTAGCTCTAGGTCAAACGGTTTGAAGTCGTCCTAAAAAATAATTATATGTGAAGCTCAAGATTTTCATGACTGTGTTCTTTTCTATAGTTGACCAAATAATTAGTCATGAAAATGTTAAGATTCAGAAATCTTGACACAATGTGAAGCTCAAAATTTTCACGGCCGGGTTCTTTTCTGTAGTTTAATCGCGGTGCTGGGGCCTTCTGGCCCAGTAATTTTATTTATTTAATTTATTAACATTCTTCATCCCATAAGAGGTTCCCGTGCCAAATTTGGTAGCTCTAGGTCAAACGGTTTGCGCTTGCATAAAGGACAGACAAACAGACAGGCGAAAATATATAAGATATATATAAATCCGCTTCGGTGGTGTTGTGGTTAGCGTAGATGACTACGAATCCATCGGATCGGCCCCTGGATCGAGACCCGGTGACGGCAGGCGGCGTGCAGCTAAACCCAGCTGTTCATCCTTTCACACAAAGGAATTGGTTGATAAATAAATGGGTACCCTGGGTAGCCTAGTGGTTAAGATGCTGTGGTGCTGGTGGGGCGTGGTTCAAATTCTACGTTAAACTGTTAGTCTGAGGTGAAGTGACAAGCTTGACCTTCGTTAGAATGAACAATTTGGGCGGAAGAAAAACCAAGGTTAACCAAGGTGTATATATAGTGACATGTCCTTGTAAAAAAGCCTTCTCAGCAAAATTATAGCATGACTGATATATATATATATATATATATATATATATATATATAATATATATATATCTCAGTTGCTGAATTACAATTGAAATTATAATAATTATAATTTAATTATATTTGCTTACAAGAGTTTATAATGTTTATGAAAACATTTATTTAAAAATTTGAAACTTGTTCCGTGACAAAATAGTAATAATAATAATAATAATCATAATAATAATAATTTTCTAAATGGTCTCAGTCCTTAATTAAATTAAGGAAATATCGAACTTCGTATTTCATAGAATACAAATCTATATTTTCATTTTTATCGTAAGCTTTTCTTCTGCAGATGTTTTCTCTTCGTTGTGCTTTATTGTTGGTGGTTGTACTTGTGGTGTGCCAGGTGGAGGCAGCTCCGTCCCCTTCACATGATATTAATAGAACCACAGCCGATTTCGTCGGAGATCTTCTCCAAAATCTGAGCGAATATGTCCGAGGTAAAGGAAATGAGCGCATTCACAAAGACACGGTTTTAGGGGTTGTTTAAAGGCTTTACATTAAAATATATATATATATATACAGGGTGTCCCAAAAGTCTCCATACATAGGGAAAATTAGCACTTTTTAGCAAAATGTAACTTTATTTACAAAACATTCTCTACATGATTGCCATTTCTTTGTAAACACACACGGATGCGTCTCTCCCACTCATGGTGAACTCGTGTTAACACATTTGGTTTATGGACGTAATTGCACTTCGAATGCGTTCCTTTAGGCGATCCATGTTCTGTATCTTTCCTGGTACACCATGGCCCCGTGGAGTGGCCTCCGAGGTTCCCAGATCTCAATCCACTTGATTTTTACCTGTGGGGGCACTTGAAGGCCATGCTGTACCAGGAAAAGATACAGAACATGGATCACCTAAAGGAACGCATTCGAAGTGCAATTACGTCCATAACGCCAAAATGTGTTAACACGAGTTCACCATGAGTGGAGAGACGCATCCGTGTGTTTACAAAGAAATGGCAATCATGTAGAGAATGTTTTGTAAAAAAGTTACATTTTGCTAAAAGTGCTAATTTTCCCTATGTATGGAGACTTTTGGGACACCCTATATATATATATATATATATATATATATATATATATATATATATATATATAGTGGGTGATTTCTTAAACACCCGATACTTTAACTGCCTGTAAGAGTTAAAAAGCGCCAAGAGTTGGAACTTTTTTAAGTCATAAGAGAAACATGGGGTTTTTTATCAATGAAATAAACTTGAATTTCACAGTAAACGCTTTTTTATACCGAGAATAACACCATTCCTGTTAGCGGCAAGTCACAGACTGACCCCTTCGGAGCTGCGGGAGGGTCTCCTGATACGTTTTGCTTGAATTTTATAGTTTGGAAAAATGGCGACTTGGCGCTTTTCAACTCTGACACGCAGTTAAAAGGTTGTATATTTTTATTAACTGAAATGAAAGCATGACATTTTTACTGTACTTTCTCCACTCATGGGGAATTAGTCTCCTAGTGCAAAACATGCTCTATGTGATGCCCTCTCAGCTCACCATACTTACACGATACTTTCGACGGAAGAATCCTGTCCAACAGATTTGCTGCGGTTTATGATAAAGAAATATTATGGTCACCAACGTCACCAGATCTGAACCCTTGTGACTTTTATCTGTGGGGTTGTTTAAAAGATAGTGTTTAAACAAAATCCACACGCGATAGAAGAAGTGAAAGCATCAAATGAACAAGAAATTTCTCAGACTTCAACAGATATATTCTGTCCACAATACTACAAAATTTTGTGGTTCCTGTGCAAAGAGTTCATGAACTGAGGATATCACAGAGTATGTTTTGCACCAGGCAAGTAATTGCTCATGTGTTGAGAAGATACAGTAAAAATTTCCTACTTTTATTTCAGTTAATAAAATATACAAACCTTTTAAAGTGTCAGATGTTTAAAAATTCACCCTATATATATATATATATATATATATATATGTGTGTGTGTGTATGTATATGTGTGTATATGTATATGTATGTATATGTATATATATATACACTTCGCTGCTCACTGTCATGAATTTTGTTATATTTTAAATTCCTTTATATCTATTATGTTTTGAGTTTTCAGTTAATTTATCAGGTCATTCATTCCCTCGACAAAAGAATGCTCCTTTGAATCAATTTGAATAAAGAAAACAAATGGATCACTATTTACAGAGTTGTTTGTTGTTTAGGTCTAAGGAAACACCTTCATTTACGACAAAGAAATACTAATATAAGATGACAATCGGCATTAATGTTTATAAGATAATCATGGTTACTTTATTGGTAACGTACTTATTATAACTGGTTTGTGATATCTCCGCATGGTTGTTTTAACCATAAAAATTGGTTGTGAAATAGTTTATCATGCTGTTTGTATGGCTGTTGTTGTAACCTCAATCCTTCCTTTTCTCTTAACATTCTTGCCGTTTCCTTTTCTCGTGATTTTTCCCAGAAAGATCACATATACTCTCTTTCCAAAACAGTTTCTAAGAGGTTAGGTGGGCTGTACCGCCTCCGCAGTTTCTTCAATCCTATTCAGTTGCTGTCTCTTGTCAGCCTCTGTATGGAGTACGCCTCTAATGTGATGGGTGGCTCAACCCACACAGCTCTACCTGACCGGGTAAAATGAAAGGCTTTACGTTTTCGTTTCATCAATTCCTCGCCTCTTACTGACTGTCTAAGTGTCGACTTCCATTTAGTCAAAAGCCTCGAAATAAACATGTACTTGACCATCCAAAACACTTTAAATACATCACTTCGAATGTGAAACAGATTCTATCCCACGCTTCTCTCGCTGAACTCTCCATTTTATGTGATTTCATTGTGATTTCATTTATGTGATTTTCACCACCTTTGGTTTTCCTCCCATTTCACTGACATCCCTGGTGAACTTGCAAACAATTTTTCTATCCTGAATGAGTAGAGTAGAGTGTACAGCACCCTACTCGTATCCCCGATTGCCTTAGATCGGGGATAAATCCAACGTAATGGATATATTCTAACAACTTACCCTTAGAATAAATCCAACGTAATGGATTTATTCTAACAACTTACCCTTCCGTCATCCTCCAACTCATGACTCTCACCCTGCTTAGATTTCTGCCCGAAATCATGAAAAATCTGTTCTTCGTCTCGCCAAAAATTCATTCATCAGACCTTTCGGAATTTCTGTGAAAACTTTGCTCTTGCGCAAGACATATCAAAAGCTTTTGATAGTGCCTGGCACAAATTCTTAATTTCCAAACTTCCTTTCTTCGTTTCTGTCTTTCTATATTTGCTTTTACCTCTGATTCCCTTTCTGGACGATCAATAGCAGCGGCTATAGATGACCACTGTTCTTCTTCTAGAGCTATTAATAGTGGTGTTCCCTTGGGTTATTTACTGTCACCCACGCCCTTCCTTTATTTATCAATGATCCTATGAGTCGCACTTCCTGTCCTATCCACTCCTATGGCCAGTATCGGCTCGAGGTTTGTCAGTGCCCCGGGCAAATTGAATTTCAGCCCCCTTAAGACTTTTTACCATTTTAATAATTTGTTCATAATGATTAAAAAAACTAAAATTATATGAATACTGTATAAGTCTCTTGCCACAACAATAACAAATAAAATAGACACTCCTCAACAATTTGCCTGCATGTCAGACGATTTTTGGATTTTGGATTTCTTTTTATTTATTTATTAAGTTTTTCTCTCCGTTTTTTGGTGCCTTCAGCACATTGCGCCCCAGGCAACCGCCCGGTTAGCCAGGGCCTTGAACCGGTCCTGTGCCGCTGACTCCATCCTTCACTTTTCCACCCGTTTCACAAAGCATACCCCTGAACAGTTATTCCATGCTTCGCCTTGGACAGCTATGGTGCACTTGACCTCTGATTTTTGTACTCTCTCTTACTAAGGCAGAGTAAATCTTGTGGCTTTCAATGCCTCATAAACCCAGTTGCTTCATCTGTCTACTCATCACAATCTTCTACACGATTATCTCCTTATCGTCAAAAATACACACCTCAATCCTTCCTTTTCTCTTAACATTCTTGCCGTTTCCTATTCTCTTGATTTTCACTGGAAAGATCACATATACTCTCTTTCCAAAACAGTTTCTAAGAGGTTAGGTGTGCTGTACCGCCTCCGCAGTTTCTTCAATCCCACTCAGTTGCTGTCTCTTGTCCGCCTCTGTATGGAGTTAGCTTCTCATATGTGAGGTGGCTCAACCCACACAGCTGTACTTCACCGGGGAAAATCAGTCTCTTTGTCTCATCAATTCCTCGCCTCTTAATGACTGTCTTCAATCCTTTTCGCTTCGCCGCAGTGTTGCCTCACTCTCTCTTTACTATCACTGTTGTAGCGGACATTGCTCTTCTGAACTCTCTAATTGCATGCCTCCTCCTTTAAAGATAGCACGCAGTACCCGACTTTCAACACATTCTCATTCCTTTTCTGTCCAACTCTGTCCAATTCTGTGGTCAGAATTCAGTGATCCTAGCCTTTTTATAAAAGATGGGGTGCATTTTAATGAAATAGGTAATGCTAGGCTAGGTAGGTTAATTGACGAAAACGTACGAAAGCTGTATAGGTCGAAGCCTTCTTTAAACGTTGTGGGTCCGGGGAACGCGGGCCCGATGTGAAAAATAGTTTAAAACGGCGGCCCGTGGTAAAAAATAACCTAAACGTCTTTTATTGTAACGCGCGTAGTATTAGAAATAAATTAAACGAATTTAAGGCGATAATTTATTCCGGCAACTACGATATAGTTGCTATCACTGAAACGTGGTTAAATACCGTGACTCGAGACTTGGGGGAATTTGATATATCAGGTTTTAAACTCTTTACTAATGATAGGTTACATAGGATTGGTGGCGGCGTTTTGCTGTACATTCGTAATTCCCTTAGAGCTATCGAGGTTAGAGATAGATTTTCCGGTAGCAATTAATGCGATATGCGTTGAAGTTAGGGCGCGTAGTATTAGTTTTAATTTTCTTGTTGTTTATAGACCTCCCGTTCAACCCCTCAATACCGATACTAAATTTTACACACTTCTTGGTAACTTTATTGATAATCGGAATAGTATAATTGTCGGAGACTTTAACTGTCCTAATGTTAATTACAAGACTTTTACTGGTAATGAGGAGGGTTTGAGATTGATTGAGTTCATGGAAGATAATTTTTTACGACAGATGGTTACCGAACCAACGCGCGGTGACAATATTTTAGACGTGGTGATGACGAACGGCGAAAATATAGTTGAAGGTTTAGAAGTAGGCGAGAGTTTAGGATGTAGTGATCATCAAATTCTTAGGTTTAAGCTATTGATAGAAAACAATAAGGATAGTAACGTAATAGAAGTCCCTGATTTTCGTAGGGCCAATTTTGATAGTTTTGCGGATAGGATGAGAGTAGTGGACTGGGATAATTTATTTGGGTAATGACACAAATTTGCATTGGGAGGCATTTAAAGAAAGTTTTATGAATATTGAAAGGGAGTTTATTCCTCGTAGGCCCAAGTGGTGGACTAGGGAAATAGGCGAGTTCATAAAACGAGCGTAACAGAGCGTATAGACTTAATAAGCGCAATGGCACGGCAGCTAACTTTAATAGATATATCGAGCTTCGACGTCAGGTTAAAAATCAGTTGGGAATGCTAAGCGTAATTTAGAGATACTTATAGCTGCGGATAGTAAACATAATCCAAAAAAGTTTTTGGAATACGTCAATAATCGTAATCCGATAAAAGATAACATAGGCCCTCTAGTGGATGTTAATGGCGCTTTGGCTTCTGACGCTCAGGCGATGGCGGGCATTTTCAATAACTTTTTTGCGACAGTTTTTACCGTAGAAGACGTAAATAATGTCCCCGACGTGGACGATATCGTTCCATTTAGTAGCGAGACTATTTTGGATGAAATAACTGTTTACGAGGGTGAGATTGCGCATTTTATCGATAGGCTCAAAGTTAGCAATGCTCCAGGCCCTGACGCGTTTTATCCCAGACATTTTAAAGATTTGAAAGACGTTATCGAGGCCCCTTAACGAATATTTTTAATCAGTCACTTGAAACGGGATTATTCCTGAAGACTTCAAATTAGCTAACGCCACGCCCATTTTTAAAAAAGGCGACCGCATTGTAGCAGGCAATTATAGGCCCATTAGCTTAACGTCAATTGTCGGTAAACTTTTGGAATCCGTAGTTAGGGATCGTATCATCGATCACTTAGAAAGTCGAGATTTGATTAATAGTAGTCAGCATGGGTTTCGACGCCATAGATCTTGTTTAACTAATTTGTTAGAATTTTATAACGAAATAGTGCGCGAATACGATAGGCATAGAGCAGTTGACGTTATTTATTTAGATTTTAAAAAAGCGTTCGATACAGTTCCGCATAGAAGATTAATTGCGAAGGTTAAAGCGCACGGTATACGCGGTCAGGTAGCTAACTGGTTAGAAGAATGGCTTCGTGCTAGGAGACAGAGGGTCATTCTTAATGGTAGTGAATCGGGGTGGTTGGATGTAGGTAGTGGTGTCCCACAGGGTTCAGTGTTAGGCCCATTGCTATTTGTAATTTACATTAACGACATAGATGTAGGATTGACTAGTAACGTGTCAAAATTCGCGGACAGTACTAAAATAGGCGGTAAGGTTGTTAACGAAGACGATAGAAATAGGCTCCAAGACGATGTAAATAGGATTATGGAGTGAACGGATAAGTGGCAGATGCAATTTAACGTAGACAAATGTAAAGTTTTGCATATAGGTTCTCGTAACAATAATTATCCGTACACGATGGATGATAGAGAGTGGTTAGCGAGCGTTGACGAGCAAGTAGATTTAGGCGTACGCGTATCTAAGGATTTAAAAGTTCGGAACCAGTGCCTGGAGTCTTGCGCAAAAGCTAATAGGATGTTAGGCTTCATAGCGCGTAATTTCGAATTTAATTCGAAGGATATTATATTGCCCCTTTACAAGTCCCTATTCAGGCCTCATTTAGAATATGCCGTTCAGTTTTGGTGCTCGTATTTGCGTGAGGATATTGATAGGCTAGAAAGGGTTCAGTGTCGTGCCAGGAAACTAATTTCGTCATTGTGCAACAAACCTTATGAAGATAGGATTAAAGAGTTAGACTTGCATTCACTCGAAACTAGGAAATTAAGGGGGAGTTTATTGAAGTTTTCAAAATCGTTAATAACATCGATAACGTAAATTTTGACAAATTGTTCACTTTCGATAATAGCAATTCTCGTAATAACGGGTTTAAGTTGCGTGGCAGACGTTTCATTACTAATATCGCTAAAAACAATTTTACATTTAAAGTAATTGATAAATGGAATAATCTTCCCGCGTCCGTCGTGAACTCTACCAGCGTTAGTGTGTTTAAAAACCATCTCGACAGGCATTTTAAAAATATTAACATTGTTTAAAATAAAAAACAATTGACAACAGGAGCTCTGTGGGTGGTAATCGGGGATGAGTCTGTTGACGTCTAATGCCAGCTTGTGATATGCCAGCAAAAAAATGAAAAAAAATAAATAAATATTAGATTAACACGAACTTAGTTGTAGCTTGTTGTGTAAATTGACCCACTTTTTGTTATTCGTTATACTTTTTTTTCTTCTCTGCTTATTTGCATGGTATGATAGTGTTTGAGTTCAGAATGTGTTGCATGGTTTGCAATGCGTTCTTATTTTACTTCTTTTCATCTATCACGCCTTTCCAGCCTAGTGGGCTGCATCCTCTACCTCCCTATGGAGTGTTGGATCGGTTTGCAACAGCTGGAAGAATGTATAGCTTTGAGTGAAGAATGTGTTGTTCTTTGAGTTACGAATGTATTGCATGGTTTGTAAGCGTTCTTATTTTTCTTCTTTTCATCTTTCACCCTTTTCCGGCAGAGTGGGCTCTACCTCCATCTGGAGTAGAGGACCGTTCTGCAACCTTTCCTCTTCTCTCAGACTATTTTTTTGACTTGTCGGCAGTGGCCGGCGGATGATGATGGTGTCTTTTTTTTCTCTTTTTCTGAATGAATGTTAACCCACGAGTGATAGGTGTTGCTACTTACTTAACCCCTTATTCTCTTCTCTTAACCCCCTACTCTTTCCTTTCTCTCGGGCTAACCTTAGAGTGGATCTTAGGGTCTTTGTTAGCCTTAGCTTCTGTAGATCTGTAGATTTGTAAGGATTAATCGATATTTTCAGTCTTTCATCTACTCAACCGATGAACACTGGAACAATCTTCCACAATCCATCTTTCCCCCTGTCTATGACCTTCAATCTTTCAAACGCAGTGTCTAGGTATTTCGAAAACCTTGGGCCTTGATTTCGGCTCTCTCCTTCTCTTTCTATGGGGGTGGCATTTCTGGGGGCGTTCACCCTTGACCCCTCCTTTCTGTAGAAAAAAAATTCCCTCTTCCTTCACTGGTATTTATATATGTATATACCTACATATATATATATATATATATAAATAATAATAATTACAGGTGTGATTTCGGTAGCTCCAAAGGTCATCGGTTCCAGTTGGCCGGGAATAAGAAACTTCGTTGTTTTTCAAAGGTATACTTGAGGATCCTTTCCGAACGGCGGAAGACGTCAGAAGGATTATTCGAGGTCTGAAGACGTTCGCTCGGGCCATCAGAGCGACTGCGAAAGGCATTAGATTCATACGAACAATCGCAGGCATTTTTGTGCGTTAATTAAAATAAAATCCTTCTCTTATTGTCATCAAAGGGTGGAAGTTTTCATCCCAAAAAGTTTTCTCTTTTCTTAGTTTTAGTTTTGTTTGAAAATGTGTTTAGTATCAATTAAAACTTCGAAAATAATTTAGTGTGATTTTATTCCGACGTTTTATTCGTTATTATTTATGAATTTTATTAACGTATTCTTTTTATTTAGAAATAAATTGAAATATGACACTTAAAAAAATACAATGTGAATATAAATGAATTTTATTTAATTATAATTTAGTGATAGAATTACGGCTTATTTTCTAAGCTTTTAATAAATTAATGGCTTTACAGTCGCATGTAACCCCTATATGTCGTGTCACTGTATAAGACGCATTTCAGGGGCTCCTCCATGGGGAGTGGCTCAGGTGACTAGCCACCTCCCCTTGCCTTAGTAAATTTACTTTTTTTCACAATGCTAACTTTTTGTAACGGAAATTTTTATGTACAAGAGAACATTTTTATGACAAAAGACATTATCTTACGTTCTTTGAAAGCATGGCAAAATTTGTAGCTCATCAATGAGCGAAATAGATACCAGTAAAACGTTCTTGAGAAGCTATTTGAGGCAGATTTTGATACCAGCCACCCCTCTCACCCAAATCCTGGAGGAGCTTCTGCATTTATGACATGTATTACTTATCGTATACTGTAAAATATATTCTGTTTTCATTCATAAAAGCTAAGTATATTCTGCGTATGCATTCCCCCCCCCCCCCCCGCAGGACGAAAGGGTAGCTTTGTATCTCTATCACAATAATTAAATTAATTTTTCAATATACAGGGTGAGTCAAAAGTCTCCATAGATAGGCAAAATGGTCATGATAAATAAATGCTTATTTATTTTTTATTTTTTGCAGGTGATGTGCTGAGATGCTTTTGTCCCAAGAAGAGCGTATAGAGATCATTCTTCTGGCAAGATCAGGAAGCTGTCGCAAGGTTGCCGAGGATTTTAACAGGAGACACGCCCCCGCAGCACGCACATCACACACGACACCGTTGCCAAACTCATTGAGAAGTTCAAGAAGACTGAAAGTGTTGCAGACCAACCGAGAACCAACCGAGACCAACTATTCAGTGTAATGGTGCCCACATAGAGCATATTTTGTGACTTACAAGTGATTGCATAATAAAGTGACCATTTTGCCTTTGTATGGAGACTTTTGACTCACCCTGTATATATATATATATATATATATATAATATATATATATATAGTAGGCCTAATATTTGCCGAGAGAAGTGATAATGATTAGGCCTACTATAATTACCAAAATAACATCAATCAGGTAATCAATTTATAGTGGGCCTAGTATTATCCGACTGAGGTGATGCTGATTAATTTAGTGCTAATGATTAATTGGTGTAATGATTGATTCTTAATGACAAGCTAGGTCAACAGTTTATGGTGTTCTACGGTATCACCGGTTTGAAGGTGGCTAATGGAGTAGGCCTACTCATTTGTTCACAGTGAATAACAATGACGTAAACAGTAATTATAGTTATTAACAATTATATAACCATTTATATTATGCTAAATCTGACTGAGGATTAGCAAATGAGAAAATGGTTATACAGATTAATTGTTAAGTAATACACTCATTTATGATAGGCTTATGGTATGCAAAAATGGAACACAGGATTACGTAATACACTGATTTAGGTAGGCTAAAAGTTATGCATAAATGGAACATGGAATAAATGATGCAGTCTAATAATAATAGAAATTATGCACGTACGTTTTGGTACACTGAATTGATTACGTAATACACTGATTTAGGTAGGCTAAAGGTTATGCCTAAATGAAACATGGACAAGATGCTGCTTAATAATGATTGGAAGAAATGCATGTAAGTTGGTACACTGTAAATAGATTAGGCCTTCATTTAGGTAGGCTAGTGTTACGCATAAATGGAACATTGAATGGGCCTAGTAATGATATAAAGAATGTACGTGAGTTTAGTACATGGTAAGTGGATTCGGCCGTCAATAATGAAATGCTTAAATAAATCGCATAAATAAACGGATGCAAAATACTTATGGATCACATGACTGAACACAATAGCAGGATGATACACGCATACGGTATTGAAATGATACTTGAACTGGGCCTACTGCAGTTTGTATGAGAGAGTTAATTTGATGCACAATTGATAATTGTACGAAATATCACCATAACAGGGTGAGACACAATTACGATATTGAAAACCCTTTAGGTATAGCCTAATCACGCCGCTACGGTTAGCTCTGTAGGCTCAGCGAGCATTGTTTAGGAACGAGGCACAGAGAGCTTACCGCCATTGTTAAAAATACCTCTTGAGATGAAGGATATGCTTGAAGGTTGACCTTGTAGAACGTAGGCCCGAGGTGATGTTGACCGTCCTATTGAAGTTTGTTGAAACGGGCGCCGGTCGCCTCAAGTGTTGATTCGCTTCGTGTAGAGTTGAGATGTTGCTTGAGGGACTGAAGCCGGCTGAAGTCGAACGGCGTTGGGTTTCGAAGGAATGCTTCTGCAGGTGGTCTGTAGAAGGTCTTAATTGATGATAGACCTGAGCCTTGAAGGAACAGCATATCGCTCTCCGGCGAAGGCCGGAGAGCGGGTGGTTTGACGAGTGTTGCTGCTGACGAAGGCTGAGGTGTGAAGTGACGGCCAAGACGAGAAGTGGGTGAGTGAGAGTGAGCGAGTGAGAAAGTGTATCAGTGGACCCTCGCTTATATAACCTCAGATCTGAGACGTGGAGTTTCGCGGCATTTCTGAGAAGCGTCCCCAAGCGTCCGTTATGTTGTTACGAGGCTAGCGTTATTTCTGATTCCTTGAAAACACGTGCATATACAGAGTATATATATATATATATATATATATATATATATATATAACCGTCGCTGTTCCGTGCGTTGGTCTCTCTTCACACGAAGGTCAAGTTGGTGGCCCCGCCTCTAGGTCTGGCTTGGTAGAGGAGCGAGTTGCTTTCTTGCGCTCTCCACCGTACATAGCCAGGTACACCTGCCTCATCTGGTACCGTCATGAGCTAGGCATCTAGTTTTCTCTTGAAGACTTCAACTTTGACCACTGTAACGTTTCTGAGGTCCTTTGGAAGCTGGTTAAAAAGTCTTGTCTTGCTGTGAAATGTCTCTGAGTTTCTTCTAGTTTATTAGTTTCTTCCTTTTTATATGGGGACGTCAAAACTGAGCAGTATTCAAGTTTTGGTATAATCAGTGTTTTTAGCAGGGGAATCATTACTGGCCTGTCCCTTCTTTTGAACGTTCTTAGTGCCTGTCCCGCGACTCTTTTTGCTTTATTTATCGCCATTTGATTTTGTGTTTTGAATTTCGCATTATCGGTCATTATTACCCCCAGATTGACCGCTTTCGTGCTTTTCTGAATTTCCTGTCTATCTGGAGCATAATCTGCAGTCTGTTTAAGTTCCTCTTTTGTACCATATCTCAAGAGCTGAAATTTCTCGGTGTTAAATGACATGTTGTTGTCTTCTGACCATTTGTATATTTCGTTCGTGTCCCTCTGCAAGGCCTCCACTTCATTTACATCGCTGATTTTTCTGCTGATCTTTGTATCATCTGCAAAGGATGTTACTATACTGTTGCTGTTTATTTCGCTGTCTATGTCTGTTGGCATGATAATGAACGGGAGTGGAGTCAGTACTATACCTTGTAGTACTGAGCTGCGTATTTCCGATTCTGATGATATACCTTGAATTTTGACGACCTGTAGACGTTCTCTGAGGAAGTTGTAGATCCATTTTCCCACTTTGCCTGTTTGTTATTCCCATATATTTCATTTTATGTGCTATTATACCGTGATCATATTTGTCGGAAACTTTAGCAAACTCTGTGTATATGACATCGTAGTTGTCATTACCTTCCAGTGCATCTAGGATATTGTTGTAGTGTCCTATTAGTTGTGATAGGCATGATCTACATGATAGGAATCCCTGCTGATTTTCGTTGAATCTTTCCAGTGTCTCCAAAAAATCATAAATTTCCTCTCTAATTACACTGTGTAACACTGATCCTGTTTATATATAATTTTTTGTTTTTATATGCATTTGTGGCCGCTGAGTCCAAATGTGGCCTTGGTTTGTGTATATCACCAATGGTTTCAGAGATAATTCATTTTTCATGTTTTACCAGTATAATGTTATTATGGGCGCAGCAATATCAGAATAATCAGGAATTGTTGAGAACAATCCGGGTGTTCATTGACAGTTTCTTGCTCTAGAAATTGCCCGAAACTTCCACTGTGCTATATAAAGAAGAGTGCAGAGTCTGAGAAGCCAGTAAGTGTGAGCACACAAAGAAAGCAGGTTGTTTGTCTGATGGTTACCAGCACTGAGGTACTGTGTTTCTGTGCTTCTCTGTGCTGACGATTTGAGTGTTATCGATCCTTTTTTATTGCGAACATTATTTCAGTGTTGTGAATACATCTTTTTTCTGGAATCTGTAATCTGTTGCAGATTTAATAACTCTTCCCTCTATATCTGCAGGTTATGATTAATGTAGTACAGTTTGGTAAAGAGAATGGCAACTAGAGCTTGTAAACACTCGCCAGATATATTCTGCTACGTTTGTGGGTATTACATAGGCCCCAAGCAAGTATCGCACAAGATTGTGAAAGGCACCAAGTTCTGGATCGCGTTATCGATCCTTTTTTATTGCGAACATTATTTCAGTGTTGTGAATACATCTTTTTTCTGGAATCTGTAATCTGTTGCAGATTTAATAACTCTTCCCTCTATATCTGCAGGTTATGATTAATGTAGTACAGTTTGGTAAAGAGAATGGCAACTAGAGCTTGTAAACACTCGCCGGATATATTCTGCTACGTTTGTGGGTATTACATAGGCCCCAAGCAAGTATCGCACAAGATTGTGAAAGGCACCAAGTTCTGGATCGCGTTATCGATCCTTTTTTATTGCGAACATTATTTCAGTGTTGTGAATACATCTTTTTTCTGGAATCTGTAATCTGTTGCAGATTTAATAACTCTTCCCTCTATATCTGCAGGTTATGATTAATGTAGTACAGTTTGGTAAAGAGAATGGCAACTAGAGCTTGTAAACACTCGCCGGATATATTCTGCTACGTTTGTGGGTATTACATAGGCCCCAAGCAAGTATCGCACAAGATTGTGAAAGGCACCAAGTTCTGGATCGCGTATCGGCTCTATTTTGGTATCTGAGATGTCGGCTGGTGAGGACAGTCATGATGAAGAATATACAGTAACTTTCAGTACAAACCCTCACTTTCCAAATCAGAGGGAATTTGACGACTTAATTAGAGATTTGGGTCTGACGAAATCAGGGTCTGAGCTTCTGACCTCCAGACTCAAAGAGTGGAATTTGCTTGGAGAAGACTACAAGAGCACTGTATACCGAAAACGGCATGAAGAGTTTGCAAGGTTCTACGATGTCAATGGCGCTCTCTGTTATTGCAGCGAGGTTAATGGTCTATTCACAGCTATTGGGTTAACACATATACCCTCAGAGTGGCGCCTGTTTATTGACAGTTGAACTCGGAGTTTAAAAGCTGTTCTACTCCACAATGGGAACAAATATCCATCTATACCAGTTGCACATTCTGTTCAAATGAAAGAGGACTATGAAAATGTCAAACAACGGCTCACTCAAATGAGGTATGAACAATATAACTGGGACGTGTGTGTGGTGATTTCAAAATGATTGGTTTCCTGTTAGGTTTACAAGGAGGGTTTACTAAATATTCATGTTTTCTTTGCCTGTGGGATAGCAGGGCTTCAAATGAGCACTATAAAACAGTTCATTGGCCTCCACGTGAAGGACTGCAACCAGGAAAGAACAATGTACTCAGGGAACCTCTTGTGAAGCCTGACATAGTTCTGCTACCACCTCTCCATATTAAGTTGGGTCGAATTAAGCAGTTTGTAACTGCGTTAGATTTTGGAGGGGAAGTTTTCCAACAGATTCGGGTCATGTTCCCTAAACTCTCTGAGGCCAAAGTCAAGGCTGGCATCTTTGTAGGACCACGAGTCAGGGCGCTGTTGAATTCAAAGAACCTTGAAGCCAAGATGACTCCGATCGAAAAAGAGGCTTGGTGTGCTTTCCGTGATGTGGTTCGTGGGTTTTTAGGCAACCATAAAGCACCAAACTATAAGGAGTTAGTGTCAAACTTGATTAAGTGCTATGGCAAAATGGGGTGCCGTATGTCTTTAAAATTACACTATCTGCATTCACATCTAGACTTTTTTCGTGATAACCTGGGCGATGTGAGTGAAGAACATGGCGAAAGATTCCATCAAGATATTCAAACGATGGAGAAAAGGTACCAGGGCCATTGGGATGCTTCCATGATGGGAGACTACGTATGGTCGCTGATCAGAAAGGATAAGAATGTTCATACGCAGAAGTCGCGTTCTTCAGTGCATTTTTAAGGAACGCACACTGCATAACGAGGCTTGTTATTCTCTTATCGGTTCTCCTCATGATATATATTATATCCTTTGCACCATTTTGGGTTTGTCAAACAATTTTGGCTCAATAAACATTAATTTCCAATAGTGTTTTTATTTTCAGAAAATATTTATGTTAGCCTTCTTTATATACTTTGTCGTATGAAAAGTGTGATAACCTATATTTTTGAAACGGTTGATGATAGTGCAAAACCAATATAATTTTTGGAATCAGCGCCCCGAAATCATTAAGAAACGACATAAAAATCACAATAAACAGAAAATATTTCAAATTTTGTTACCCAGTGTTATTCTTTCAAATACTTTGGTGAGGTGAGACGTCAATGACACTGGTCTATAGTTCTTTGCTTGAGATCTGTCCCCTCCTTTATATATACTGTAAGGAAAATGTTTGCTCTTTTCAAGATGCTCGGTATTTCCCCAGTATCTATGGATCTTCTCCATATCCAGTATAAAGATGTAGCTATTTTATTTTTACAGTTTTTAATCAATAATGCGTTCCAATTGTCCAGACCTGCAGCTGAATATGGTATCATTTGTCCTATAGCTCTCGCTGCATCTTCTGGGGTAAAATCGAAGTCTGTTATACACTCTCCTTGTAATTTCTCTTCAAAGAATGCATCTCTGTCAGGTATCGCTTTGTCACTTTTTGGGGTACTGACAAAAGTCATTTCTAAGGGTAGGGCCACGAGCCTGACCTTGGTGCGATGAGGGGTCGACGAGTGGAACTCTAGCCAGGTAACTGGGTATATTCTGTAATTAACATAATTATGCGCAGTATCCTAAGTTACCCCCGCGCCCCCGAAAGTTATACCACTGATGTATATGTAATTCTATCTGCGTACACAGATGTAAATGCTCCACAAATTTGTTAGAAATCGGTTCAAAGCTTCGTGAAATTCTTAACATTATATTCTTATAATTGTCACGAAGTCGAAAAGAAATATCGAAATATCCTCAGCCGTGCGTCCAGTGTGAGTAAACTCACGACATTTGCAGTGAAAGTAACTCATGGAACGTGTCTATTTGAGAGAAAAATCGCACGAATTGAGAGCTACTGTTGCGAGAATTTTGTTTAGCGCTCTCAGACAGTACTGCGAGAGATATGGCCACTTGACTATGTCAGTCTTGCGAACTGATATGAGAAATTTGCGCGTAAACAAATACGGATTAAACTTTTCATCTAACTTCCACTTAAACTATAACTAAGAGTGTCTTGGACATTGATTGAGTGAAAATGTATACAGGTTGTTCCAGGAGGAAATGTCAAGAATGCACCATTTCACTCTTTGGGTATTTCTAAGTAGAAAGTATTACATCCATATGGGTCTGATTCCCAACCGTTACCGAGATACAGGCCTCTACATTTGGGTAATTAAAACATAATAAAAAGGCGATCTTAGATACTATTTGATGACACTTGTGGTTTACAAAAAGTACAAACATACAATATACTATTGCACTTATTGCAGAATGGTTTCAAAGTGACCCCCTCCTTCTTCAATGCACGCGGCGAGCCTCCGATCCAACGAGTCTTGCCAAGGAAAACGCAGAAGTTCATTTCTGAGGTTTATGAACGCATCCTGTATACGTGCAACCAACTGCTCCCTAGTTTCGGGCTTACCCCGCTGATAAACGTTACTCTTCAAGAACCCCCAGACAAAAAAATAATGTAAATAAATAATGTGAGAATCTGCACAGTTGCCAATGTATCATTAAATTTCATTGAATATTATCTAAGATCGGCTTTTTATTATGTTTTAGTTACCCAAATGTAGAGGCTTGTATCTCGGTAACGGTTGGGAATCAGGCACATGTCGATATAATACTTTCTACTTACTGTAGAAATACCCAAAGAGTCAAATGGTGCATTCTTGACATTTCCTCCTGGGACACCCTGTATATATATATATATCAGGGATGGGAAACTGAATCGAACTGGAACAGATAAACTGATAAAACCGATATTATTTTATGAACTGAAATCGAAAAAAACTCGAACTGAAAAAATTCTGACAACTAAAATCGAAATTCGAACTGAAATTGAAAAACAATCAAAAACTGAAATCTGAATTCGAATTGGTTAAAAATAACAGTTTTGCGTTTCAGTTTTGAGGAGCATTTGGATTGCAAAAAAATATAAATAACGTGAATTATTTTCCTTTTTTGCTACTTAACATTTGTATGGATTTAAAATATCTATTTATCCTTTAATTCGATGTAGAAAATAACGCGGCTGAAAGTACTAGAGACAATGGTTTTAAAAAAAAAAATAGAATTAGGGAGGAAAATTTTTATCCCATATCAAAATACTTTTCAATAATGACTGTGCTCCTTTCGTTGACCTAAGTTTAATCACTTGGTAAGGACGCCTTCAGTTTTTTCTGACCATTAAATTTTTCAGTTCGACAATAGCTATACTATCTATATCTACATAAGTGAGATAATCCGTGGGAATGACCAAACTTCAACTCAAATGTTAATCCTTTCGAATGTTACTCTAATCTCCTTGTGTTTCCTCTCCTCCCCTGAAAAAAACTAGAATCGAAATATATATATATATATATATATATATATATATACTTGATTAAAGGGTTTGTTCTAAGGGAAATGTAGCTTAGCGAGGAATAAGAGGATGAAGAGATGGTACATGTTTATTTACAAACGTTTCGGAAATTTTCATTTTCCATCATCACTGCTAAAATTGTAAAAGCAGATAAAAAAATGAATAAATATAATGAACGGAAACTTATATGGGGCCTACAATATATTTAAATAAACGTGTGATATTAATGGTGTTTATATTTAAGTAATTAAAATTAAAAATAAAATAATATAAAATATAGAAGAGTGATCAATCGTCGAATACGAGTATAAAGTAAAAAGCGAACAAAATTGAGAGGAGTCTTACCAGGTTGTTATTGTCGGGGTAGGGGGACTAATTGAGCAGAGGGTGGGGAATGATTAGTTGTTGGAAGGGGTCCATATTAGAAGAGTTGGAGCCAGACGGAGCGATGGTGGATTTCTTCTCAGTGGTAGGATATGACAGTTTATTTGGCTATGTTTAAGTTAAAGGCAGAACTATAGTCGTTGAGAGTTGGTTTAATGCTGAGGATGTATCGGGACTCCAGAATGCGGAGGTCGGTTAGATGGTGTGTTGTGTTAATAATTTTGAAATTGGAAGGAACTAGTGGGTGGTTGTGAAAGTGGCAGTGATCTCTTATTGCTGATTTAGAGGGTTTATTTAAGGGCTGAGATGTTCTGGTAGAGATACCGCGATGCTCGTCAGTAGCATGGGCGCAAAAGGAGAGAGTACAATGCAAATTGCAAATGTTGATCAATGTTGCATAAGGTTATGTAACAAGGGGAGGGGGAATGTTGCAAGAGGTTATGCAACAAAGGCGATGGGGGAATGTTGCAAGAGCAACAAGGGGTTATACAACTTGCGGGCGGAGTTATCCCCCAAGTTGCAATGAACTCCCGCTAGGGGAGACCTCTAAGGGGGAGAAGGTGGGACGGCTTCAGCCCCCAAAGGGGTATACCTAACCTAAGAGAGGGTCTTTGGGGGAGAAGTTGGGACGGCCTCAACTCCCAATGGGGTATACCTAACCTAAGAGAGAGAGAGAGAGAGAGAGAGAGAGAGAGAGAGAGAGAGAGAGAGAGAGAGAATTAAATAAAACACCACCACATCACTCTGTTTATTTAGACAAATTATTGGATCCAATTTCACGAAATATATTGAAAATAAATATACATTCCTATGCAAGTGAAGGAATATATGTAATCAAAAATAATAATAGCATAAGAATTACGAACGAGGAGTGTATATATAATAAAGAAAATAATAATATACAAACCCGGACCTACCCAAATTGTTCATTCTAACGAAGGCCAAACTTTTCACCCCAGCCTAGACCTACAGTTTAACGGGGGAATCCAGCATCTCCAGCATTTTCTAATTCATCTCTTATAAAAAATGCCTTCAAAACAACTTTTCTTTTTATTCCAAGAAAGACAAAAAAAAAACCGAATTGTTCATTCCGTCGAAGGTCAAGCTTTTCATTCCACTCTATGCCTACAGTTTAAAATTAGAAAGAGCCGTTTTGAGCAGAAAACTGAGGTTTGTTTATAAAAAACCTCTGAACAGTTAGCTAGAACAACGTGAAAAAGTGTTAGCAGCTGACAAGGAAACTTCTAAAAGTGGCTGTATCCTCCAGCGCGGGACACGTCAACGCGAAGAAGAGGCGACGTCAAACCGAAACATCAACGCGCTGGTGGGCAAACTTCCTCAAATCTCCGTGCAGCGGGCTGTCTACGGTTGGCCAGACTGGCAGTCGACGGCCTGTTGCGTGGCACGGTCAGAGTGCCGATCGGCTCCCGGGGCCGGACCTATTCTCAGCGTGCTATTTTTTCATTTACGGGGAGCAGATGCGTGCTCCCCGGTCTACTCTTACTCTCCGGCGACATTAAGACTAATCCAGACCCCACTACAACTTACACATGTCACCATACACAAAGACATAGACACAATAGCACCATGAGACACATACAGAAGTATGATATTAACATATTACAGTACAACGTGGATGGCCTCACAAACAAAATCGTGCAACTGAGGGAATTCGTACACAAACAAAACATTCACATAGCACTTATACAAGATACAAAACTAAAACGCACACACAAAACACCCACCATCCCTGACTTCACGGTGATCCGTCAAGATCGTACTTGGGGTAACGGGGGTGGACTCATCACTTACATACGTAAAAGCATTAGCTACACTGATGCCACTCAAAACATTACAAACACAATCCAAGCAGATAACACGATAGAAATACAGGCAGTTAACATTAAAACACGCGCAAAACACACCACACTAATCAACATTTACATCCCACCAGATAGTTCACCCCATGTGCCAGCCAATTACAATCCACAGATACACAATCTGGCCTCTCTCACTAATGTCATCTTAGGAGGAGACTTCAACGCTAAAGACATTAGTTGGTACCTGCACAACCAAAGCAACACCAGAGGCGCCAACATAGCCACACAACTAAACAGCCTCTTCATTCTTAACAGTACAGAAGAACATACACACATACCACATCAAGGAGGGTACGCAAACTCCTCCCCAGACATAACGTTCTGTTCCTCCTCACTAGCAGCACATACACACTGGAGAACAGAAAAGCAACTGTCATCAGACCACATGCCCATCATCATTACAACACGTTCTACACTCTGCCCCAACAGTCTTAGGCACACTTACAGAAATTACAAGAAAGCTGATTGGGAACAGTTCAAAATACAGACTGAGAAACAATTCACCACATTAAACAGCACACCCATCATAAACATCAATACAACACTCAAGACATTTAATCAGATCATCAATAATGCAAACAAATACATACCCGAGAGCAACATTAGGAAATACAACCCAAATTACACTAGAGAAATAGCCCACCTCATAAGGCAACGTAACAACCTCAAACATAGCACACAAACACCACACACAGAAGCCATAAAACAGCAGATACAACAGCACAGCACAGAAATAAACAACAAATTTAAAGAAAAACAAACAGGAACATTCAGGGAATTCATAACAACACTAAACCATTCCACAGATACATCCAGGCTATATAAGACTATAAACAGAATTACCCGCTCTAACAGTGGCATTCACACCTCACACGCGGCTATCTGTCGTAGCCAAAATAATATCCCAACATATACACAACAAGCTAACATTCTAGTTAATCACTACGCAAAGATAAGTCACTTAAACAGAGACAACAACCAGAAACACGGAGAAAACAAACAGCCAGACACAAGAAAACCTACAGACTCGACACGACCATTATACCCTTCAATACAGACCAGACACCAAGATCATAAAAAAAAACCCATCGACAACCCCCCGGCGACAAAACACCCACCGACAAAACACCACACGAAAAAAAAAAAAACCACCGACAAAACCCCCGGCGACAAAACACCCACCGAAAAAAAAACCCAGCGACAAAACCACCAAAGTAACCAAAAGCGAAAAAAAAACCAAAAAATAAAATAATTCTTTAAAAATCTTAACGAATGAAATTACGAGATTTTAATTAAAAAAAAACATTAAAAAAAATTTAATTTTATTAATTTTTTTTATTAAAACATGGTTTAAACATTCTTATGACTTTTGTTATAACATAAAATTATTAAAACAACCTTTAATTGTTGAAACATGGTTTAAACATTCTTATGTTTTTGCCCACTCCATGAAGGAATTCTTCAATGTTCTTTTTCCCATCTCTAAAATCAATGCAGAGATTTTGCGAGCGCGATTGCATTTCACGGTTTCCCGTTTAACCTTCTTACAAAGAGGCTCTCCTATGGCATCCTTTTGCAAATGGGTTTCAACGATTAGTGCATCTTTGCACAAAGCTTCGATTGCAGCCCAAATTGTGGGTGACTATAACTCACAAGGTTTTTGAAACCATTATTCCAACTTTCGCATTGGTTATTTGTACGAACTTCACCTCTAATTGTTGCTTCACATACATTCCATTTCTCTGGAGGAAATAAAGGTGCGATTTGTCGTACACGACGTTTAGTACCCGTCACGTACGTCGCGTCGAAGTATTCCAGAAGTGGTTCAAGATGGTTTGGGCAATTCCTTTTAAGAAATTTCATGCTATCTACAACTTTATCAGTAGGAAGAAACGCAAGTCCGTCAATCATACCACAAATATGCTTAGTAGATTCATCTTCTTTGTACAAATTGCTTAATCCTAAACTTTGCATTTTTCGCCATGTATTTTGGGTCAGATGATAAAAGCAAGTCTTTGTATGAACCTGTGATCCCAGCATGTTAGTGATAGCATTCAAAAGAGATTGTTCAAAGTCTGTCATCGTAGTGGCTGGATTCATATCTAATCCGAGTTCTTCTCCTTTATCCAACACTGCAGTGAGAAATTCTTGGTAAATTTCTTGCGATTTACCTGACAGAAAACCATAGACACAGCTGACTGCTGAATCTCCAAGTGGGGCTCGAATAACAAATAACTGTTCAAATAATGAAGGTGCTGATGTAAAAGTTCCATCTATAAACCAAATATCGGACTTACCTAAATGTTGCATACATTCTTCTGTAGCAAACACAATGACTCGATTCCTGGCTTCAATGCCACTATCGTGAATAAGAAAAGGCTTGGTATTTCTCTACCAGTCATAGCCCAATCACCTGAGATTTGTAAATCATTTAAAGATACTGGATCATTAGGTTGTCCTTCCTGACGCTTTCTTTGAACATTTTTCTTTTACTGTACTTAATTTTCCCATAGCAAATCTTCCTTCTTGAGTCATGCTTTCCAATGAATCCGCGACAAAGCGACTAGTATTTCCTTTGTTTGATTTGGCCTGTTGATAGAGGGATGCACGCACTTTCGCTGCCTCTATTGATCCTTCATCTCTCTCATGATTATGCCTATACTTGAAATGATATCGGTTATTTCTAAATTAGTTGTTATTTTACCGTTACATCCAAACGCTGCTCTTCTAGCACACTCCCACCGCTTTGTATTAGAACTAGTGGATTTTTTAGTATACATATAGCCATTATAACACAGCTTTTCGCCACCTTTATTATTCTGAATGACTTCCATGATGGGTAAAAACGGAAAGAAAATATAATTTGCGGTGAAAATTTCAGAGATACTGCTGCAGTGAAGCTTATTCAGAAACTGAAACTGGAATTTCTCAAAACCTATAACCTAGACTCTGTCACCTTGACCTTGAATTTAAATACACATTATATATTTATTTTTGTGAGTGGGGGTTTTGTCGCATTACCCTATTTCGGGGGTTTTGTCGGTGGCTTTTTTTTCTTGTGGGGTTTTTGTCGTACATTCCTAACATACACCTTAAACACTTGGGCCCACAGGGAATACTAGCTCTCACAAATATCAGCACATATTCATACCAACACTGTATTATTCCTGACATATGGAAACAAGGTAAAATTATTACACTACTCAACCCAAACAAAAATCCAACAGAACCAGCTTCCTATAGACCCATTACTTTACTATGCACACCTTCCAAAGTAACAGAAAGACTAATTTTACAAATCACCAACCCACACATACCACTATCGGCTACTCAACATGGATTCAGACCTCACCACTCAACCACGACATTACTCACTAACCTCACGCAGCACATCATGGATGGCATCAACTCCAGACGACCAGCTCAACGTACACTATTAGCAACAATAGACATTAGTAAAGCATTTGATGCTATCCATGCTTTCCTCTCATAAACAAAATACTCAACACAAACATGCACAATAACACTAAAGATGGCTGAGCAACTATCTTTCAGGAAAATACTTACATGTCACATTTAATGGCAAGTCATCCAAAAACAAGCTTTGTCCGAACGGGGTCCTTCAAGGCTCTGTTCTCTCACCAACACTATTCAACTTATACATGCATGACATTCACAACACCCATAGATAACAAGCTTACCTTATCATCATATGCAGATGACATCACTCTAACATCCACCCACAACAACATCGACACCGCTAAAAATAACCTACAAACATACATAAACAGTATACAAGGCTGGCTCACACACAATAGACTCAAAGTAGCGCCCACAAAATCAACCATTACCTTGCTTACAAACAATACAAAAGAACACCAGATAACTCCACAGCTTACACTAAACAACACCAACATTCCACACTCACAGGACCAAAATACTTGGGGTCACATACAACACATCATTATCTTTTGCAAACCACATTCAGGACATTAAAAACAAATGTACGTCAAGACTTAACACGCTTAGGGTACTTACAGGCACAAACTTTGGACACCAGCAGGAAACAACATCACTCATATACAAACAATATATTCGCTCAGTTATGAACTATGCTAGCCCTTGCTGGGCACCCATTATCTCAAACACACACATAAACACCTTACAGACAATACAAAACAACGCACTTCGCATCATTACCATTTAGACATGAGGGGAACCCAATTCATGGCAGCAGCGACAACTAACCCACAACACCCTTGCCACTACATGTACAATCATGTACCGACATCTCGCACCATTAAGGTAACACCAGAGAGACATTATAAACAAATACTCCATTCCATACCACTCCCCACAGACATCACACAGTACAGAAAACACATACACACACACACCTAACCCACAAAGCACTGACACGACTCGGTCCGAATGCGGTCCTAGGTGCGAAGCCGCCACACATTAACAGGTCAGAGCTCAGCCTGAGCAGATCGGATCGAGTTAACTTAGTACGATTCCGATGTGGACATCACCCCAACTTACGGACGTATGAACACAGACTAGACAACTCCACAGACGACACCTGCCACCTGTGCCAGGACACACCACAAACAATTGAACACATTATGACAGACTGTACCGCTCTAGCACAACAACGAACACAACACAACATCACTAGTGCGCTGAACCTCTGGTCCACTCCGGAGAGGGCGATCGGTTACCTGCATGCCGCCGGCTTGCTCGATCAGGGTGGGCTGATCGGTTAAACAACAACAACAACGGATAATCCGACCTACCAGAATAAATCTCCTATTATTTCACACACACACACACACACACATACACACATTATATATATATATATATATATATGCATTTAACTGCAATGACCCGGGCGGTTCGCCTCATTTTTCATTTATTCGTTATTTCTCTTCCCCGTGTGCAGAGACGCTCCTTATTTACGTCGTTTCTATTCATATATATATATATATATATATAAAAAATCGGATTGGGTACGATTCGATGTGGCCGACTCGATGCGACCCAACTCGATGTGGCCGACTCGATGTCAGGACAACGCGATGTCAAGCCAATTCGATGCCAGGCCAAGTCGATGCCAAACAGTGTTGTAGTCGAGTCTGAAGCCAAGACCGAGGCCGAGTTCAATAATTACCTAACCTTACCTAACCTTACCTAACCTAACCTACCTAACCTAACCTACCTTACCTAACCTTACCTTACCTAACCTTACCTAACCTAACCTTACCTAACCTACCTAACCTAACCTACCTCCCTAACCTTACCTTACCTACCTAACCTTACCTAACCTAACCTTACCTACCCTACCTACCTAACCTACCTAACCTACCTAACCTAACCTAACCTTACCTAACCTATCTACCCTACCTTACCCTACCTTACCTTACCTTACCTAACCTTACCTAACCTACCTAACCTAACCTACCTACCCTACCTTACCTAACCTTATCTACCTTACCTGCCTTAATTATTTTTTATGCTTTACTTTTTCTTCTTAAAATACCCTTAAAAGATAATAAAGCACAATATGCTTCGACTTGGCTTGGCATCGACTTGGCCTGGCATCGACTTGGCTTGACATCGAGTTGTCCTGACATCGAGTCGGCCACATCGAGTTGGGTCGCATCGAGTCGGCCACGTCGAATTGTCCCATCCCTATAAAATCAGATGCATGCAAAGACCCAATAGCAAAATATATATGAACACAATTCGAAATCAGCCAATTGGCGTAATCCGCCAAGACGTACAGTTTAACGGGGAATCCAGACCTACCCGAATTGATCATTCTGACGAAAGTCAGAATTTTCACCCCACCCTAGACGTACAGTTTAACGGAGAAGCTGGACCTACCCAAATTGTTCATGCCGTCGAAGATCAAGCTTTTAATTCCACCCTAGGCCTACAGTTTAATGGAGAATCCGGACCTACCCGAATTGTTGATTCTGACGAGGTCAAACTTTTCACCCCACCCTAGCAGCCACCAGCATTTTCTCATACAGCTCTTACACAAAATGCTTTCAAAACATTTCTTTTTATTGCAAGAAAGATAAAAATACCGGAAATGCTCATTCCGTCGAAGGTCAAGCTTTTCACCCCGTCCTAGACCTACAGTTTAACAGGGAATACTACTACAATAGATCTAGTTGGTCTGGTGAAGTAGTGAGTTGACTTCTTTTTTTCTTCATCTCACACGTACACCCGGATCATCGGGGATCTTCTTTTCTATTCCATGGAATTTTAGATCCTCCCCTTTCCGTACGGTAACAGTTGAATTTTATCAGTGTTAAACTTTATATAAAAACCATGCAACATTAGGTTGTGTCAATTTTAGGGAGGAAAGTGAAATCTTTAGATTTTCAAAGACTACTAGTGACCAAATGATGCATTTCTATGTGCTAAATCGAAATATGGCTTTAAAATCCAGAGTTGACCACTCCTAGCTACTTATATTTGAAGTTGAAGTATTTTTTTTATTGTATGTAACTACATTTTACATACATTACATACAATTAAAGATATTTTGATTGTTTTTCAATATTAAAACTTAGAAATATAGATAGGTTTCTTGAACTTTGCCAAGGATGCCATGTCTGCCTTGCTCTTGTTCCTGGACATGAGCTCCCTACTGGCCACCTGGCCACTGATGTACGCCTCCCTCCTCTCTTGTGAGTAAACATGTTGTGCTGCTTCAGTTGTAATCCTTACACACCTCTCTACTGACTGTGTGTGTGAGGCCCATGCAGGAACTTCCATTGGTCTATCCAGAAACTTCTTGATTGCAGCAGTGGTGAGGGAGCAGGTCAGAGGAGGCTCAGTCACGCTAGAGTTCCAGTCAATAAGCTCTGAGAGTTTGGTGGCATCTGGGTTGATGTCAGGAGTCTTCCTGGGTCTGACACTGCAGTCTCCTACTGTGAGTCCTCATCTCCTTCACCTCTGATTTCCAGTATCCTCTTCACTGCCTCCCTCCTCTCCTCCTCCACCTCACTGCACAGCATGGCCTGGAGCACAGCCTCAGAGTGTGCACACCAGGCTGATCTCTTCACTGGTACAGTACATGCCTGAGATCCTCCACCCAGCTGTGATTTAACTTGATGTTGAACCAGTTTGGCATATAGACTCCCACTATGAATTCCACAATTATCCTCAGAGTCTTCAGGTTCCTACCCTTCAGCCAATTTTGGAAATTCACAATCTGCAGAACCTTAGAGCCGTGGTGACCCACCTACTGTGACAGACTGGCCCAATCTCCAGGAGAGCTAGACTCTGAGGTACCTCTCCCGATCTGATGGCAGGGATGATTCTGTAGCCATATGATTGGTCTGTGCTGAGGTCCTTGACTACCTCCTGACTGAGATGGGGTAGAGGAGGACCAACAGTGATCCTCGTGAAGTTTGGGTTGATCTCCAGCTCAGTGGCAATGTCTAACATCTTCCCTAGGGGCCCAGACCACTTGTTGTTGCTCAATGTCTTGCCATCCAGTGCAGTCACCAGGTGTCTGAGACTCAGCTCCCCAGTGTGCAAGTCACAGACAATCCACACCAACTTCCTGCTAAGCTTGGCCTCCACATAATGCATTACTCCTCCCTCCCAGCCAGTATTCACATTAGTACTGTCACCTCCTGTGGTCAAAAGGGTCTGGTCTGCTCCTCTCTCTCTTAGCCAGTTCACCAGATGATCAGCAATGACCTCAGCATGACTTCTCTTCTCTGCAGCTTCCTCTTGTACAAAATGCCACAAATATTTCCCACCTGGTTTATTGCACACTGTGTAGTGTTCTTCCTTAATGAGGCCAGGAAACTGCCTGTCACTGCCCTCAGCTTCCATCATCACTTTGGTGTCATCTCTTTTCCCATCAAAGAAGATACAGGTATGCCATTTTCCCTAATCTCTTCATCAAACTTCTTAACCAGCTCCTTAGTCAGTCTCTTCTGAGCCCTCCTCACCTTGTTGTGGTCAATCACCAGTGCTGTGTCAAACTCTGTGATAAGACCAGCATCAATCCAGGCAGCAGTGGCAATCTCTGCCCTCTCTCTCAGCCCAGTGTGATGTCTCAAGCTAGCCAGAGCCATGTTGATGATATCTTCAGTGTTGTATTTCTTCTTCTTAGCCACAGGCAAGGAAGAAGTTGTCGCAGCCTCTGGTACGAAGTCTTCGTTCTCCTCTCTCCTCCCTGTCTCCTCCCTCCAGTATATCTCCAGTCTCCTCCAACTCCATTTCCAGCAGTGACTCCTCCCTGAACTCCTCTTCTTTCTTGGCTGACTCCTCTGCCTTCCTCCTCCTCTTCTCCTCGGCCCTCCTTCTCTGCTCCTGTCTCTGCAGCGCTGCTTCCTGTCTCCTGGTCTCAGGGTGATCAGCTAGACCCATCTGGTGTGCCCCCACACTGCCCACCTTTTCTCTCTGACCTTTAATGAAGGCAAGCTCCTGCACTGGTATCTTCTGCTCGCTCCTGCAGCTGCAGTCAATGTGAACCTCACTGTTGCAGACAGGGTTGCACCCAAGCTCACTGCAGCTCCCGATCACACAGCGACAGGTCAGGATGTCCACCAATTTGTCCAGTTTCATCATGAACCTATCTTTGACCTCTAGCTTCACATTGCCAATGGACACTTTCACTGCCTCATCCCACAATGCCTTCACTTTAGCCCTGATCCTGACCTCAGTGTTGATTACAGGTCCTGTGAATAGAGCGTTGGCCTTTCTCCACTGAGCCAGTAGCCCTGGAACAATGCCGTTGTTAATCAGGTCATTAACTGGGTAATTCCTCCTGTCTTCCTCACTCATCTCTCTCCTCAACAAACCATACCTCAGCAGATCTCTGGCTGTGGGCAGCTCAGCAGGGGGAAGTTCCCTCCCAGCCCCCACCAAATGACTTAGATGACAACTTGATTTGCTTCGGGTTCTGATTTCTTTCTGACTCATCCTGTGGACCTGTGAACGAAATAAATGTCATTGAAATTTGGATAGGCCTACCGATTATGATTACATAAAATTAAGTTAATTGAAATTCTTAATATCTTCCTATAAGCTCAGATAAAAGGTTGTGTTGTTATAGGTACAAGAGTTAATTATTCAAAGTAATGGCAATTTCATATATCTATCATCAAAATATACAGAAAGTTTGGGTCACACATAACATTGCAAATAATTTGAATTACACAATATTTACATTACGAAGTAATCAAAATTGTCAAAAAGGAGGGAAAACACACGCATTCACAATCAAAACCCCAGCATTTGTGACTATGTGAAACTTAGAAACCCTACTGCACACCAAAAATAACCAAAGTTGACTACACGTATCAATGGCACATTGATATACGATGCTACAGTCATATTTAGGTTATATTTCAAACCTTTATGGTCAAATATAAGTAGGTAAATGGCTTTTTTAAACAACACTAAAGATATTTCTAAGTTTGCTAGATAATATGACATCATTTGAGCATTAGTAGTTTTTGAATTGTTGACTTTACTAAAATTGACACACCCTAATGCAACATCTCCTAAAACTTTCTACATCATTACCCGTAGCCCATCCTTCATGCATTAAAAAAGTTCTACTTTATCGGCAACCTTTGTTCAGCATCCCCCCTGATTGTTCATTCCGGCGAAGGTCAAGCGTGTCACTCCACCTTAGACCAACAGTTTAACGTTGGATCCGAACCACGCAACAGTACGGGCGGGGCAGAAATTTTATGTCATCGTCCGGAATCGTCCTCAACCTACGATCATCACCCAGCAACACACACACACACACACACACACACACACACACACACACACACACATTTTATTCATGCAGTTAATCGTGAATTGAGTTAACATGACTTACTAATTGTTACCGTCATGCACTTATCCGTGATCGTGACAGAGTTAACGGCGACTTGGAGGTGTTTACATTCGCGGGTTCCTCCCGCCATACCGCCACAATGCGCCTCAGTCAGTGTCTTTCAGCGCGACCAAAGGCAATATTACGAACGAAATTATTAAAGACGCAAAGAGAAAAATCGGCGAGTAGTACCAAACTTCAAACTAAACCCAATAACCAACCAAACAACGCTGAACAATAGAAAAGGCAGAATATGTAGTGTTCCCAAACTATAGACCTGACAAGGGAACCTCCCCAACACTGAAGGAAAATAGCTTGGTTGTCAGGGGGGTCAAGACTTTTAACCAGCCTCCTAAGGACCTCAGAAACGTTACAGGAAACAAAGTTGAAGTCTTCAAGAGAAGACTAGATGCCTGGCACAGGACGGTACCAGATGAACCGGTGTACCTGGTTACGTGCGGCGGAGAGAGCAGCTCGCTCCTACAAAAGCCAGGCATAGAGACGGGGCCAACAGCTTGACCTCCGGGTTAAGAGAGGCCGAGCAGAGAGGGACACTGACAAATGGTCAGAAGACAACAATAGGGCAATTAACACCGAGAAATTTCAACTTTTGGGATATGGTAGAAATGAAGAAATTAAACAGACTGCATATTACACCCAGGTGAAGAAGCGAAATGCTCTCTTGCACTCTCATCGGTACATAACAAGGTACACCTGGCGCATCTGGTATTGTACTGAGACAATCATCTAGTCTCCTTTGAAGACCTCAACTTTGGCGGTTGTGGCAGTCCTTAGATACGGTCATTTAAGTCTCTGACAATATCCCAGGATGTATCATTACGCCCCGGTTAGTGTTACTATTGTGCTGTAGTATTACGGCTTTCCGCCAAGAGAGTGCAGTAGTTCCCAAAGCTTGATGCGGACGTAGGGCGTTGTGCAGCTGGCTACAGGTATGTCTGAGTTACCCCTTGCCTTTCACACCCCTCACAGTTTCTAAGAATCATAAAATCGGGGATCTTTCTTGTCAATACTTTAAAATATCGCTAATAAAGGTCCCTTTTGTGAGGTCTTCAAAGGAGACTAGATGATTGTCTCAGTACAATACTAGATGCGCCAGGTGTACCTTGTTATGTACCGATGAGAGTGCAAGAGAGCATTTCGCTTCTTCACCTGGGTGCAATATGCAGTCTGTTTAATTTCTTCATTTCTACCATATCCCAAGAGTTGAAATTTCTCGGTGTTAATTGCCCTATTGTTGTCTTCTGACCACTTGTCAGTGTCCCCCTCTGCTCGGCCTCTCTTAGCCCGGAGGTCAAGCTGTTGGCCCCGTCTCTATGCCTGGCTTGTTGTAGGAGCGAGCTGCTCTCTCCGCCGCACGTAACCAGGTACACCGGTTCATCTGGTACCGTCCTGTGCCAGGCATCTAGTCTTCTCTTGAAGACTTCAACTTTGTTTCCTGTAACGTTTCTGAGGTCCTTAGGAGGCTGATTAATAGTCTTGACCCCCTGAGGTTCCCTTGTCAGGTCTTTAGTTTGGGAACACTACATATTCTGCCTTTTCTATTGTCCAGCGTTGTTGGGTTGGTTATTGGGTTTAGTTTGAGGTTTGGTACCACTCGCCGATTTTTCTCTTTGTGTCTTTGATAATTTCGTTCGTAATTGCCTTTGGTCGCGCTGAAAAACACTGACTGAGGCGCATTGTGGCGGTATGGCGAGAGGGACCCGCGAATGTAAACACCTCCAAGTCGCCGTTAACTCTATGTCACGATCACGGATAAGTGCATGATGGTAGCAATTAGTAGGTCATGTTAACTCAATTGACGACAGTGAATCACGGTTAACTGCATGAATAAAATGTGTGTGTATACCACGATGCGTTTCCGCGTGTCGTTCTCTCTTCACACGAAGGTCGAGCTGATGGTCCCTGCCTTCACGATTGGCTTGGTGAAGGAGTGAGCCGCTCTCTTGCTCTCTCCACCGCACATAGCCATGTACACCTAGCTCATCTGGCCTAATATGCAGTTTGTTTAATTTCTTCATTTCTACTATATCTCAAGAGTTGAAATTTCTCGGCGATAAATGCCCTATTGTTGTCTTCTGACCATTTGTTAGTGTCCCTCTCTGCTCGGTCTCTTTTCACACGGAGGTGATCCTGCTGGTCCCGCCTCTAGACCTGGCTTGGTGGAGGAGTGAGTTACTCTCTCGCGCTCTCCACCGCACATAGTCATGTACACCCCTCTCATCTGGCCTAATATGCAGTCTAATTTCTTCATTTCTACCATATCTCAAGAGTTGAAATTTCTCGGTGTTAAATGCCCTATTGTTGTCTTCTGACTATTTATTAGTGTCCCCCCTTTGCTCGGCCTCTCTTCACACGGAGGTCAAGCTGATGGTCCCGCCTCTAGACCTGGCTTGGTGGAGGAGCGAGTTACTCTCTCGCGCTCTCCACCGCACATAGTCATGTACACCCCTCTCATCTGGCCTAATATGCAGTCTAATTTCTTCATTTCTACCATATCTCAAGAGTTGAAATTTCTCGGTGTTAAATGCCCTATTGTTGTCTTCTGACTATTTGTTACTGTCCCCCCTTTGCTCGGCCTCTCTTCACAAGGAGGTCAAGCTGGTGGTCCCGCCTCTAGACCTGGCTTGGTGGAGGAGCGAGTTGCTCTCTTGCGCTCTCCGCTACACATCATGACCGCACATAGTCATGTGCACCCGGCTCATCTGGTCTAATATGCAGTCTGTTTAATTTCTTCATTTCTACCATATCTTAAGAGTTGAAATTTCTCGGTGTTAAATGTCATATTGTTGTTCTGACCATTTGATAGTGTCCCCTTCTGCTCGGCCTCTTTTCACACGGAGGTGAAGCTGATGACCCCGTCTCTAGGCCTGGCTTGGTGGAGGAGCAAGTTGCTCTCTTGCCCTCTCCGCCACACATATTCATGTACACCCGGCTCATCTGGCCTAATATGCAGTCTGTTTAATTTCTTTATTTCTACTATATATCAAGAGTTGAAATTTCTCGGTGTTAAATGCCATATTTTTGTCTTCTGACCATTTGTTAGTGTTCCCCTCTGCTCGGCCTCTCTTCACACGGAGGTCAAGCTGATGACCCCATCTCTAGGCCTAGCTTTGTGGAGGAGCGAGTTGCTCTCTTGCTCTCTGCACAGTTAGCTTTGAGTTGTTCAGTAGGGTGTATCATGCTCAGGTCGAATATTGAATTACTTGGAATTTCAAGATTGGCAGTATGTATTCCTATGTAAATTGAGTTTTAAGAGGGGTTCGTCTTCTGCAACTTTTGCGAAAAATCGCATTTAAGTGTTCAAAATCGCACTTTTTTTTGTCGAAAAATGGGATTTTTGGCCAATTACAAAGACTTAGTAGCCTCAAATGCCCTCTATATGTTCCATATTGTTCACATACACCCTTAATTAAGCATTTCTAGGGGCAGGCTTGGATCCATTTAATATCAGCCAAAGTGGTTCATAACCCCTAAAATAACCAAAATCACCAAAAATGGCCCAAAACTAAGGACGTGTATGATTTTTAGTCTCCTGTACACCACATTTCGCGTCTGTTCTCTTCATCAGGCAGAATCATTTTGTTCTTCTTTCTTGGTCTTGCATTTTTCTTTTTTTTTTAGAAACGCCTCCACCAATTTTAATTTTTTTCTTTTCGGCATCACTGCGTGTGATGGCAGCTTACCCCACCTTTCCGCAAGCTGCTGTGACGTTCAACCTTTTTTGTGCAATTGCAATTCTTCTTTAATATTTGTATAAGTCTCTCGTCCACCCCTAGCGTGTAATAATATGCTGGTCAGCTGAATGTTTTGAGATTTTTCTTCGGAAAGCATCTTGATTTGTTTAGCAGGTATTGTATAGATCTAAAACATGTTCATAATGTCTTGCTTTGACTTGAAAACTGGCAACAATTCTCTGTGATCGATCCTAGCACGAACAAAACCATCTCTTCTCTCTTGCCCATACACTGCATGAGCTGCAGCTGAAACTTCCTGGACTGCTCTTTCACAGCTTTGAGTGTGAACTGAGAAGTTCTCAACTTCAACTGGAGACCTGAGAAGCTCCTCAACTTCTCTTGACATCTTGCAAGTGAAGAGTGGCTCATACAGTTTCTCCTTATCCAAATTAATCAGAGTAATTGGAGAAGTGGCATCAAAATTCAGTTTAGGGTTTCTATGAGTTCTCAGACTCATGTCTCCATACTCAGACTTACCTCTGATCTTCTTGATCATCTCAATCCCCCATGCCCTCTCCTCCTCATCCTCACTGCACAGGAGAGAGGTAATGAGGTTCTCACTGTGAACATGATATACTCCACGAACTAACATATGAGTGATTATGTTCCTGACTTCAGAGGACTGGCTTCTCAGCAGTCCCAGAGCGGTCACAATATGGTGAGGTCCATACCTCATGTGGTGCTTCACCGTGATCTCTAAATACATCTTGAAGTAGAAGTCCAGGCAGAACTTCAGCAGCACCTCCAGCTTCTTCAACACCCCCTTCAGACCATGCTGCCTCATCCACAGCATCAACAGAGCCTCATCTGTAGTCAGCCAGCGTGACTGATTCAGTGGGCCACACTTCAGACCAGCAACTTCCTTGCTCAAATCTCCTGTCTTGAGAATTTGATCAGTAGGTAGCAGTTCTTCTGGTCAGTGCTAGGGTTCTGTATAATGTCTTCTGGCAGTTCAATTATATCTTCTTCTCCTGGCAAAGCCTTGAAGCTAAAGTTGACAGGTATGTCATTGATCTTCTCCAAACGTTTTCCTATTGGGCCACTGAACCCAGACTTGTGCGTGTAGGGACCATCAAGCTTGATAATCATGTGCCTGAGGCTGAGTTCATTAATATGCAACTGGCATATCAGCCAGTGACACTTGTGACCTAGCAGTCTCTCCAAGTGAGTGATGCTCCTCCATCAGGTCCTGTGTTTGTGTTGGTGGCGTCACCACCAAGGACCACAATAGTATCTTTAGCACCATGACCACTAATCCACTCAAACAGAGCATGAGCTATCTTCAGTGCAGGTTTCTCATTTCCTTTAGGTTCTTCTGGTGTACAATGGAAGAGATACTTCCCCTCAGGTTCCCAGGTAACATTATAGTGCTCTTCAGTTGTAATATCAGGATGGAAGCGGCCAGTTTCGTCATTGTACCTCATGATCTTTGTCTTCTTATCTTGTTTTCCATCAAAGAAAATTCCCTTGATCTCCTCTCCCTCTGTCCTTTTCTCCAGGGCCTCCACCGAGGCACCTATTACAGACTCCTTGCCCCTCCACATCTTCATCCTGTCAACAGCTAGAAATGCCTTATCAGCAGATAGATGGCCAGCTTTGATGAGATCTTGCAAGAAACCAGTTGCAATGGCTGCTGAAGGAGTGTTTTCCACCTTGAACCTGACTGCAGCCGCAGCAGTGCTTGAGATATCCATGTAGTTTCTCCTGGCAGAGGTGGAGACTTTGCCAGTGTTGACATTGCAGCTTGTGCCTGGTGCAGTACTGGAAAAATCTGTGTCAGCAGTAGGAGCTGCTCTGCCTGGAGACGCTTGCAAGGAAGTCACCTCATCTTCATCATCATCACCGTCATCAGCTCTAAACAGTAGCTCCTTTTCTTCTTCCTCTTTTCTGTTTCTCTTCTCAGCTGCCTTCTGTTCTTCCTCCTTCCTCTTAGCAGCCTTCACCTGCTTCACTGTTTCCTTCACATCAACAGATGCCATCCGGAAGCCAGAAACTTCTGAGGTTTTGATCCTCTGGTAATGGAGCCACTCTAGCTCTAGCTTTGGAATCTTCTGAGGCAGAGGACAGTCACAGTTGACATGAACTCTAGCAGCACAGCCAGAGCAGCCAGATGCTTCAGTTCCACAGAGAGTGATATCATGTCTGCAGGTTGTTATGTCAAACAATGTATCAAGTTCAGATATTCTCTTCTCTCTCTTTGCAGCCTTCACTCTGCTATTCACTGGTCAATCATTTCATTCCACCTGACAAGAATCTTCGTGGCAATGGATCTCTCTTGAATGATCACAAGAGGAGTGAGCTTGGCATTGCTTTTGCGCCACTGTGCCAGTACCAGTGATACCAAGTCCTTATCCAAGTCTTGCAGAGGGTACTGAGCTCTCTTCATATTATCCAGAAGCAGCTTCTCTTCGTGGAGGAGGATTCCTCTCTGAAACACAGCTCTCCAGGTTGGAACTTCTGTGAGAAGTAACTGCTTGCCTGGACCCACCAGATCATTCAGCTTTGAACCAAAACTTTTTCTGGTCTTTCGTCCTTGCTTAGCCATGGTGGCTACACAATCTACACCAAGCTTTGTATCTGAAACATAGAACATTATCACAGTGAAACTCTAGTAGCCTATAACAGCTGTTACAATGGTTTTGTTTGGTAAGAAACCGGTCTGTTACATTTATACTACAGTGTATTCCTGCACAGCTGTTCTGTACATAACCAGGAAATGAAAAAGTGGAAATTTGAACACTTAAACGTGATTTTGAGCAAAAGTTCAAGAAAACAAACCCCTCCTAAAACTTAATTTTACATAGGAATACATACTGCCAATCTTGAAATTCGCGCTTCAATGAGCATGATACACCCTATTGCTCAGCAGCTTCTGGTCTGCTAAATTGCACTCTGGTTGCCTCCAATCTTCTAGTTTAGTTGTTTCTGTGTGTGGGGCTTATCGATGTTTATTAAAGCTCACGTAAAGTAACATGGATGCGAAGATAATTTAATGTAAAAAATTAACAGTCGCTCTCGGCTACATATGACCGCTTGGCGTAGGAGGGAATTGTTCTCTTGCACCGCGTTTGACACTCAATTTTGAACCTTAAACAATTGAGACTGAACAGGTGAAAATGAATGTATTCTTTTAACTACCCGATGAAAAAGGACTTAATAGATCTTATATATATATATATATATATATATCGAAGCATTTCATAATTCTTTATTATTGGATAGATCCCAATCTTCTATTTTTTTAAATGTTTTTGACGATACGCAGAATTAGACGGAGTGTGAATAAAACTGTGTTTAGTTCGTGAAAATGAATGTCTGGTTGGGTGGTAGATAAATGGATACCCTAGATATCCTGGTGGTTAAGATGCTGGGTGTTGATCGTAGGTTGAGGACGATTCTGGACGATGATATTTAATTTCTGCCCCGCCCGTGCTGTTGTGTGGTTCAGATTCAACGTTAAACTGTAGGTCTAAGGTGGAGTGACACGCTTGACCTTCGCCGAAATGAACAATCAGGGGGGATGCTAAACAAAGGTTGCCGATAAAGTAGAACTTTTTTAATGCATGAAGGATGGGCTAGGGGTAATGATGTAGTAAGTTTTAGATGTTGCATGGTTTTTATATGAAGTTAACACTGATAAAATTCAACTGTTACGGTACGGAATGGGGAGGATCTAAAATTCCATGGAATAGAAAAGAAGATCCCAGATGATCCGGGTGTACCTGTGAGATGGAGAGTAAAAGAAGTCAACTCACTCCTTCACCAGGCCAACTAGAACTATTGTAGTAGTATTCCCTGTTAAACTGTAGGTCTAGGACGGAGTGAAAAGCTTGACCTTCGACGGAATGAGCATTTCGGGTTTCTGCTCTTACAATAGCACGTTGCTAGTAGGCAGTAAAATGGCTAAATGTGAAAATATCCCAAAAGTATGCCCTACTCAACCTAGTTACAAAGTCCTCCACTTTCATAGAAATATATATATACTTTTGGTAAACAAATTTATCACAAGGATGGCTTTTGAAGTGTCCTGTCAACTGTTGTGGTGAATATTGGAAATTAGCTAATTTAATTAGCTGGATGGTTTCATGAAAGAAAGATGTATTTTATTACTTGAAATGAATAATTATGCAGAGGTAACTGAGCAGATGTGCCCATTCACAGAAAGGATGCGGGAAAGTACAACATTAGCTTAACATTGTTGGTAGGAGTAGTAATAAAGAATAATATTCAGGAACAAGTGACTAATTTTAATTTTGTTAAAATGTTCTTGCCTGCATATGCTTGTTAGCCACAATGCCTCGATATATACAGTATATGATGCAGGAAGGAGGGGGCAAGTGCGAAATTCCGAGGCTGCTGAAAACTATACCTTTTTTGAAAGGTTGTGTACTGTATATGATGCATGTATGTGTAGTGAGGAAAAGATAGAGAAATGTGTGTGCTTGAGAGTATGCTGAAATGTTCATGGGTAGAAGAGAGATGGAAAAAGATCAGGTTAGGAGCACAGTGCTGGGAGAAGCGGTGCTTAAACACTTCCTGTCCTCTGGTTGAATGATGCCGACATTCTGCTCTTTATATATAATATGTCGTTAGACTTCACTTGTGTAAATATGCCTGACTAGTAATTAAATTTTACGTTTTAAATACATGTGTTAAAAGCGTATGGCGAATTATATACATATATTGATTTTGAAAAAGTTTCTTTATCAACGTTTTGTATGAGATCTGAGAAATTAACAGTTTATTCGTGCAGAGATATATAACTGTATGCTTGAAAATGTAAAGACTGTGGATTGGTTCATCTTGCTACAAACAGGCACGTATGTACATTGTTGTAAATGGTATGATTGACTGACACGCGTATGAAAAGTGAAAAGAATGGATTATTACGAGAAAAAAAATAGGAAGCTGCTAACAGACGCTAAACTAGAGAAGTATTAATTGAAGAAATGTAAATAGGTGTTAATCATGACGAAATAGAAAGAATGATAATAAAAGCTTCTCTACAATACAAATACATGTAGAGAGAGAGAATCTAGGTTAAAAATGGAATACCCTGAGAAAACTCAACAGCCACTTTTCTTTCAGGCGGATACATTAAAATAGTATTTTAGCACAAACTTAGCTATCTTTTTATTGCGTTTTATACTGGGTGATCCAGATAAATGGGACCCAAAAAAAAGCCAAATATTCTTCATATTTAATTCCTTTCATAAAAACTATATATCATTCGAAAGAGTAGAGTTACAAGTTTATTATGAAATATTTATTTTTTAAAAATGACTCCTTTCAAATGTGCTCCATTAGTTGCCAAGCATTCCAGTGTTCTCGCTTGTAAGTTCTGCATCACTTTTGCAAGAGTGTGCGGTGGTATGGCCTGTATCTCATTTGTGATGGCGGCCTTCAATTCTTGCAAGGTCGTTGGGTTATTTCTGTAGACCCTACTCTTTAAATATCCCCAGAGATAATAATCTAAGGGAGAAAAATCAGGAGGCCTTGCGGGCCATTCAACGTCTCCAAATCTTGAGATTAACTCGCCTGGAAACGTTTGACGCAAAACTGCCATGCAGTTCCTCGTGGTATGGCAGGTAGCTCCGTCTTGTTGGAACCAGTGGTTTTCTAGACAAAGATCTCTTAATTTAGGAATAAGGAAATCGGTCAACATTTTTTCGTAGCGATCACCATTTACAGTGACCGTGTTTCCGGTGGAATCCTCGAAAAAGTACGGCCCTATGATCTGAGATGCAGTAAGACCACACCAAACAGTTACACGCTGACTATGCAACGGGACTTCGGTAATATTCAATGGATTTTCTGTTGCCCAGAAACGACAATTTTGTTTGTTTACAGTTCCATTCAAGTGAAAATGGGCTTCGTCTGACATAATCAAAGTTGCTAGAAAATTGGTGGTGTCATTTACCTTCTGTTGGATCCATTGACAGAATTGTCGTCTTCGTGCGAAATCTCCATCGTTTAGTTGTTGCACTGTTTGAATTTTATATGGAAAGAGCATTAAATTTTGCTTGAATATACGGTGTGTTGTTCCATATCCAACTCCTAACAGCTGAGAAGCACGTCTGATGCTTATGTTAGGATTATCCTGTACAATTTCATAAGTTCTGTTAATGATCTCGTCTATCCTTGTTGTGCACACTCTTCCAGTTGGTTTTCTTTTTCCAATGCTGCCAGTTAGGGAAAAATTTCTGACACACCGACGGATTACTTTCTTAGAAGGTGATTTTGACATCTGAAAATTTGTCTTGAAAGATCTTTGAGCTGAAACTACACTTCTTCCATGCTCATAATATTGCTCAGTTATGAATCGCAGCTGTTCTACACTCCATGCAGTCATCTTGAAGGGTTAGTTTTAACTAACACTTTTATTTTGTTTTGTATCTTATCTTGTCTTGTATTGTCAAAACCTATACAATCCAGTACAAACTTGTAACTATCCTCTTTCGAATGATGCGTATGATTTTATAAAATGACTTATACTTTAAGAGTTACAGGGGTTTCTTTTGGGTCCCATTTCTCTGGATCACCCTTTATATGCAGTGTGTGTGTGTGTGTGTATATATATATATATATGATACACACAGACCGTGCATGGAACAAGGAACTCTTCTGGGATAATTAAATCCACTATAGTCCGAATAAGTAATGGTAAATGACAAATACCATTTTTTTTTTTCATGATGCTAGCCCAACGTGGGCAACGGGTCACTCGCAAAGAGGTCCCATAAATATAGCTTCCCTCACCAGCTATCTGCAAAGCAGACAGGATCCAGCTTTGGGACATGGATCTAGGGTTTAAAGCAGCCTAGCCCTGCTACATTTAGAACCTCAATATAAGCAAAAGACTCGCTGCCTTCACGTCAGATTGAATACTTCAAAGAAAAAGGGGTAACTATTATATTTTTTTTAGCCAAAAAACAAAACTTAAACCTCAACTGGCAGAATTGAGCGTCCACTTTTGAAGGCACATAACATGTCCGTTTCAAGATTTGGTTTTTGGCTAAAAAAAAAAAAAATAGTTACCCCTTTTTCTTTGATGTATTCAATCTGACGTGAAGGCAGCGAGTCTTTTGCTTATATTGAGGTTCTAAATGTAGCAGGGCTAGGCTGCTTTAAACCCTAGATCCATGTCCCAAAGCTGGATCCTGTCTGCTTTGCAGATAGCTGGTGAGGGAAGCTATATTTATGGGACCTCTTTGCGAGTGACCCGTTGCCCACGTCGGGTTAGCATCAAGAAAAAGAAAAACTATGGTATTTATCATTTACCATTACTTATTCGGACTATAGTGGATTTAATTATCCCAGATGAGTTCCTTGTTCCATGCACGGTCTGTGTGTATCATAAAAAACTCAGGGGACCATTCTGAGTTCATTCCCATATATATATATATATATATATATATATATATGTGTATGTGTGTGTGTGTGTGTGTGTGTGTGTGTGTGTGTGTATTATATACTGTTGGTAAACTTATCTGATTTGAAATAAGCACATAAAATAACATTATTCTTTAAGCTCACAGGTGTTGATTCTCTTATGAAATGGTAACTTTGAGTAAATTTTTTAATTATAGACAAAGGAGGAACAAAATAAAAAGACAATTGCAGTTACTGGGTTACAGAAACTTAAGATTAATAATTTGTTACTACTGTGGAAAGAAGTCATGGAGAAGATGGAAAATAAAATTTGATGTTTGTATTTCCAAAATATAAAATTTATGTAATGTGGTCTCTTTTAAAGCCTATATATATATATATATATATATATATATATATATATACACAGTGGTGTAGTGCTGTGGGAACGCGTGGTAACGGCGTTCCCTTACTCTTTTTGGTAGACGGAACGGCGTTCCCTCACTATTTCAAATAAATCCGAACTTACAAATCTCTAACGTCATGAAATTTTAATTTCCACCCCTAAAAGAAATATGAGAAAGAATCATTAACTGCTTCATTTCTTTTAGCTTCGACTGAGGCAATGCTAGCCTATAAAGATCTGGTGAAACAGTCACCACGGCGTACCAGTTGTTAACTTTTTTTTAGTTAATCATTCCAGTTGTTAGCTATTTTTATTGATCGTACTGGATGTCGTATAACTAATGACACTGGAAATACTGCATCTTCAACCTTGGAATATATCCTAATATCCAGTGCATATGACCTCAAAATATCCCTGAAATTGGTCAGATTTCAAAAGATTTCCCGGGGGGCTTACAGTGCCCCATGTATGGGCTCGCCGCGCTCGCCATTGTCCCCCCCCGCATCTGAGTAACACTTTCAAAATGCGTTCCCTCACTTCTTTATTTAGCACTACACCACTGTATATATACACACACATATATATATATATATATATATATATTTGAGTTGATCCAGTATTTGAATCTATTCGAATATGCATGACTAGTTATTGAAGATGTATTTTCATGCATAGCTTAGAGCAGCCGCTATAGTTTTACTGGATGTCTTTGAAGGAAGATATCGATATTTGAATTTATGAAATATAAAATGCTTGCATTCGCATTCATCCTAGTCTTTTTAAAAGGGTTGATATATATATATATATTATATATATATATATATATATAAAATTAGCTATGATAATATTTATTGTTTATGATGTTTGTTACCACGTTACTATACGATTGGAATGAAATATAATAGCTTTCCCTTAGGTTAGATAAATAGAATTAAAATTAATATACAGTAGTTTCAGGATCTATTTCGTAATGCAAATATTAGAACAAGGTAAAATTTGTTTATGAGTTGACTGTATTTATTCTAATTTTGTTTTGTGTGGTATCGTTATTAATATATTAATCCGAAACGATGAGATCACGGACGGCGTTAAAGAAATCTTTGCTATTTGCCTTACATTACAGTTCTTATATACAAAATATATATGTTGGTTACATTTACTAGTGTATATATATATATATATATATATATATATATATATATATATATATATATATATATATATATATATATATATATATATATATATATCAGCGAATCCCTGTGCTCCAGAAATGGATCTTCTGCAAGAACGCTTCCAACATTTGTTTACTTGTTTTTGTTTGTTTTTGTCTGTTTTTGCATGTTTGTTTTTGTTTGTCTCATGAAAGATCCCCACAGGAGGATTTTTTCTCGTGAAGGAAGGCGAGGCTGAATTTCTTTTTTCGAAGGAGTAGTGGGTCCCGCAAGGGGCAAATGCCCTTCATTAAGGACGGTGAGACCCCATAAATGGGTTAGGAACTTAAGGAAGGGGGGGGCCCTTATAACGGAGGCGAAGGCCTCCAGGGGCAGGATTTCAGAACACCCCAACGTCCTCGTCCGAAATGCAGGGATACTACTCCTGGGCGGGATTTGAGAAAGTTGGAGACAGACAGACATCGTCTATTTCGCTGATATATATATATATATATATATATATATATATATATATTAGTGGTGGAAAGGATGTCAGTTTTTCAACATCTGCGGATGCGGATATTTAGTTAATCTATCAATATAATATAGAATTATGAATATATGATATAATTTTTCAAATTTCGTGATATTACTACCATGGTAGGCAATGTATTAATAATTAATATTAATATTAATGTTTTTATTATGATAAAAATAATACCTTTCTCAAGAGTTTCAGCCACAGAAAATTCAATTTTCTGTGTCACCAGGTATTTATATTTTGAGGTTTATATATTTGTAGCGGATCGACAAGAAATAGACCAACAAATAGACAGACAAATCCTTTCCTTCCACGCTATCATCAAACAGTCTTGGAAAACACACGTGGGCAAAGAATCAAACAATGGAAACGTCTGTTTCTTCCCAAAAGGCGCGAACGCAAGCTCTTCAACAAAAGGACGCGCGGACAAGGCGTCTTAAGATTTGACGCGAAGTCCTACGTCACAGGAACTACGTATAAAAGCGAGCTTCCACTCACAATCATTCTCACTCACTCGCACTCACACACTCGATTTCCACCTTTACGAGCAACACGTCCGACAACTGCCCTTCGGTTTCCCGCCGGAGGAGCGGCCTGCTGTTTTCTTCAAGGCCTACGATTTATCATCAAGTAAGACCTTCTACAGACCGCCTGCAGAAGCAATCCTTCGAAGCCCAACCAGAATCACTTCGGGCCTACGGTTTACAAGGTCAGCCTTCAAGTTTCTCTACATTCCTCGAGATATATTCAGGACCTCAGGCCTACGCCTGCAAGATCATTTATAGGCCATCCTGCACCTCGAGAAGTAACATCACCTCAGGCCTCCGTACGAAGCCTACATCAAGCATCTCCATCATCTCGAGAGGCTTAACGGACAACGACAACTCTAGTCTAAGGTAATAGGTTCCTCTTCAACCCGCCTTCAACAGAGTTTACATCGTACCGTTAAGATAAGTACAATCTTTTCTAAGTACTCTTTTGAAGCCTACATTAACCTACCGCCGAACGGTAGACTATACCCCAAGTGTAATTAAGCGTTCTAACTGACTCTCGTGAAAGAACGCAGTAGGCCTATTATCCAATTCAAGTGTCAATTCAATACCGTAATTCCGCGTATCATCCGTTATTATGTTCAATTCATATATTTATGTGATAACTAAATATTCTCTTGGCGTAATCACTTAACATCACATAATGGTCTTATATATAAATGATATTTGTGTAATCATTGTCTATTCTATGTGCATCCATGCAATCATTTAGCCTACTTAATCAGTGTCACGTATTCCATTCAATGTACCAAACGCACGTGCATTCTTTATATCATTACTAGGCCCATTCAATCATCTAGCCTGCTTAATCAGAGTGTTTTGTTTCCATTCAATGTACCAAACGCACGTACATTCTTTATATCATTTACTAGGCCCATTCAATGTTCCATGTTGCATGCCATTTACATACCATCAATGAGTATATTAGTTATTACGTGTCAATTAAGCTATTAACATTTCATCTTATTAGCTAAGTCTATGTCATAAGCATAACGTAAAACTATCAATTAATTACTGTCAATTCTTTGTTATACCACAGTGAATAAATAACGGCTTTATTTTCATAATAAAATACAAAACTATAAGGTGTCTTTTATAACCTTAATATTAATTTGTTTGGGTGTAATCCAAGCTGGTGACCCTCGCTGCCATTCCTGTCACTTCCAATAGTATGGTGGGCCTACCCCTATTAGCCACTTTTCAATTGGTGATACTTTACTTCATAAATTATTAACCCAGCCTATCATTAATAAACAATCAGTCATTGCAGCAATTAATCATTAGCATACAATCAAATCATTATTACCTTAAACGGCTAAAACTAGGTCCACTATATATTTGTTTGTTCATTAATAACTGCGTAGCACTGACTCTGTTTATATAGAATTTTTTATGTTTTTATATGCATTTGTGGGCGCTGAGTCCAAATCTGGCCTTGGTTTGTGTGTATCATCAATGGTTTCAGAGATAATCCATTTTTCATGTTTTACCAGTATAATGTTATTATGGGCGCAGCAATATCAGAATAATCAGGAATTGTTGAGAACAATCCGGGTGTTCATTGACAGTTTCTTGCTCTAGAAATTGCCCGAAACTTCCACTGTGCTATATAAAGAAGAGTGCAGAGTCTGAGAAGTCAGTAAGTGTGAGCACACAAAGAAAGCAGGTTGTTTGTCTGATGGTTACCAGCACTGAGGTACTGTGTTTCTGTGCTTCTCTGTGCTGACGATTTGAGTGTTATCGATCCTTTTTTATTGCGAACATTATTTCAGTGTTGTGAATACATCTTTTTTCTGGAATCTGTAATCTGTTGCAGATTTAATAACTCTTCCCTCTATATCTGCAGGTTATGATTAATGTAGTACAGTTTGGTAAAGAGAATGGCAACTAGAGCTTGTAAACACTCGCCGGATATATTCTGCTACGTTTGTGGGTATTACATAGGCCCCAAGCAAGTATCGCACAAGATTGTGAAAGGCACCAAGTTCTGGATCGCGTATCGGCTCTATTTTGGTATGCCTATGGTTGACCAAGATAAGCCCTGGGCACAGCATGTGATCTGTGGAAGCTGCCGCTCCACACTTGAAGGGTGGCTGCGGGGAGTACGCAAGGCAATGCCCTTTGCGGTACCCAGAATATGGAGAGAACCAACGAGCCACCACGACGATTGCTACTACTGCATGGTAGATGTTTCTAAGTACAGAAAGTTAAAGGAAGGCAGACTCTTCAGTACCAAGCATAGCGTCGTCCATAGCTCCTGTACCACATGGCGAAGGTTTTCCAATACCACGTCCACCAGAACAAGTATCTATCCATTACTTTACCTTCTGTATTTACAGACTGTGGGTCATTATGTGTCGATTTTTCTTAGTGCTGATGCTCTTCTACATATATAGCTATGCCTATTTTTGTTTCTTTGCTTTGCAGGTTGAAAATGAGGAAGCAGCTAGCTCATCTGAGATGTCGGCTGGTGAGGACAGTCATGATGAAGAATATACAGTAACTTTCAGTACAAACCCTCACTTTCCAAATCAGAGGGAATTGGACGACTTAATTAGAGATTTGGGTCTGACGAAATCAGGGTCTGAGCTTCTGACCTCCAGACTCAAAGAGTGGAATTTGCTTGGAGAAGACTGCAAGAGCACTGTATACCGAAAGCGGCATGAAGAGTTTGCAAGGTTCTACGATGTCAATGGCTCTCTCTGTTATTGCAGCGAGGTTAATGGTCTATTCACAGCTATTGGGTTAACACATATACCCTGAGAATGGCGCCTGTTTATTGACAATTCAACTCGGAGTTTAAAAGCTATTCTACTCCACAATGGGAACAAATATCCATCTATACCAGTTGCACATTCTGTTCATATGAAAGAGGACTATGAAAATGTCAAACAACTGCTCACTCAAATCAGGTATGAACAATATAACTGGGACGTGTGTGGTGATTTCAAAATGATGGTTTCCTGTTAGGTTTACAAGGAGGGTTTACTAAATATTCATGTTTTCTTTGCCTGTGGGATAGCAGGGCTTCAAGTGAGCACTATAAAACAGTTCATTGGCCTCCACGTGAATGACTGCAACCAGGAAAGTACAATATACTCAGGGAACCACTTGTGAAGCCTGACATAGTTCTGCTCCCACCTCTCCATATTAAGTTGGGTCTAATTAAGCAGTTTGTAACTGCGTTAGATTTTGGAGGGGAAGTTTTCCAACAGATTCGGGTCGTGTTCCCTAAACTCTCTGAGGCCAAAGTCAAGGCTGGCATCTTTGTAGGACCACGAGTCAAGGCGCTGTTGAATTCAAAGAACCTTGAAGCCAAGATGACTCCGATCGAAAAAGAGGCTTGGTGTGTTTTCCTTGATGTGGTTCGTGGGTTTTTAGGCAACCATAAAGCACCAAACTATAGAGAGTTAGTGTCAAACTTAATTAAGTGCTATGGCAAAATGGGGTGCCGTATGTCTTTAAAATTACACTATCTGCATTCACATCTAGACTTTTTTCGTGATAACCTGGGCGATGTGAGTGAAGAACATGGCGAAAGATTCCATCAAGATATTCAAACGATGGAGAAAAGGTACCAGGGCCATTGGGATGCTTCTATGATGGGAGACTACGTATGGTCGCTGATCAGAAAGGATAAGAATGTTCATACGCGGAAGTCGCGTTCTTCAGTGCATTTTTAAGGAACGCACACTGCATAACGAGGCTTGTTATTCTCTTATCGGTTCTCCTCATGATATATATTATATCCTTTGCACCATTTTGGGTTTGTCAAACAATTTTGGCTCAATAAATATTAATTTCCAATAATGTTTTTATTTTCAGAAAATATTTATGTTAACCTTCTTTATATACTTTGCCATATGAAAAGTGTGATAACCTATATTTTTGAAATGGTTGATGATAGTGCAAACCAATATCATTTTTGGAATCAGCGCCCCGAAATCATTAAGAAACGACAGAAAAATCACAATAAACAGAAGATAAACCACGCAGTGGACCTCCAAGGAGGACCACTGACGATGATACAGCGACTGCTATCCTGGCTCATTTTAACAGAAGTACCAATAAGTCTCTTCGGCGATTGTCCGCCAAGACAGGAGTGTCGAAAAGTAGCATATATGCATTCTTCAGGCTCACAAATGGCATTCATATAAACTTCAGATCCTACAGAAATTAAGCGAAGATGATCCCGACCGGCGGATGGAATTTTGTGAATGGGCTACGGACAATATGCTCGGGATGCCAATTTCCCGTCCACCATTCTGTTCAGTGACGAGGCTGGTTTTTATGGAAATGGTGAGGTAAATCGACAGAACACCCGCTACTGGTCTCAAAACAACCCTCACTGGTATACCTCTTCAAAGGAACAAGGTGCATCTCGGGTGATGGTATGGTGTGGCATTTGGAAGGATCACATCATAGGCCCCCTCTTTTTCGATGAACATGTCACTTTAGGCACCTACGTACGTATGCTCAAGGAAGAAGCATTTCCCAGTGTCTTGAACGGAGAAGGAAATTTCCCAACATGGTTCCAGCAAGACGGCGCTCCTGCACATTACAGCACCCAAGTAAGGGAATACCTGTACCAACAATTCCCTGGTCATTGGATAGGACGTCGAGGGCCTGTGGAATGGCCAGCTAGAAGCCCGGATCTCACGCCACTAGATTTTTATCTCTGGGGCCACTTGAAAGCGCTGGTATACGCAGAGAAAATTAGGAGTGTTGAACATTTGGGAGCGCATTATTGGGGCATGTGACACCATTACTCCTGACATCATTCACCGTGTGCTTGCTGACTGGGTATCACGTCTGAATTTGAAAACAATGGTGGACATATTGAGCACGTTCTGTAAATAAAAGCTTTTGTTTTACCTTTTTTTATTATGTTTCCTATGATGCCGGACTTATGGGACACCCTGTGTATATATTAACAGTAAATTGAGACTGAAATCAAACATAATAATAATAATAATAATACTACTACTACTAATAATAATGATAATAATGTTTGCATCGAATGCTGAAGTTGCACAATGATCATATTGCGACTATTAAAATAATTCTTTAACAAAATTCCTATATTGATTTATTTGTGTTTAGTACACGATAAAGTGAAAAAAAAATGACCGTGAAGTCCTACAGATATTATTCAAGGTGATTTCGCGCCCCTGAGGCCTTAAAATATAATCGTAAATTGAGGAGGGTTGCAAAGGAATCGTGCGCGACTCAAGACTTATTTCTAAACAGGTATCTGCAGCTCCAAGACGCGCTACAAATAGGTTTCAGTTTTTGGTGGCGTAAGACAAGGTAGGAGCTTTTTTCAACAGTATTTTATAATCAGTAAATACTTTTTTTAATACAGTGAAAAGAAGACTACCGCAGAGTGAAAACAAACAACGACTTTTTGTGTTATAAATAAATTAGAATCGTATTTTCACTTCAAGACTGCATTTCCATACTGGAGATTGCTCATTCTTGTTTTAAGCAGCGTCACGTTAAAAAAAATTAAAGATTATAATTTTAACTAAAACACTTATCATGTGTTAATAATAATATTAATAATAATAATAACAATAATAATAATTTATTTCACTGTTAATTAATTTTTAATATATATTTATATATTAAATAAAAATAAACACTGATATCAAACATAATAATAATAATAATAATAATAATAATAATTTATTATTATTACTAAAATGCATTTCCCATAAAAATTCTCGTTCCATTCTCTGAATCTTGAAAACACCATTGATAAATGTCTGGAGGAGAAGTTCAAAAGCAATTTTAATGGTAAGATGAAAGATTTTAGTATATGCATTAACTGCGCAGTAGTCGGAAGAAAGCTTTGTTTCAGATGACAGTGTCGTAAGTGAAGGTCATATAATATGAACTGAGGCGTCACGCGGCAGAATGACGAATGAGCCAAAACAAAGTTTTGAGGAAACGTCTTTAAAGTTTGTGAAAGACTCATAACTTTATTAAAATAGATGTAATTCGATGGATTTTTTAAATTTTGTAAGTAATTTTATGAACATTGAATGAGTGAATTGATTCGTCATTGTGTCACGCGATGCCTCATAACCGCTAGGCTACCCAAGGTACCCATTCTACCAACCAATTTTTTTTTTATTGTGTGGAAGGATGAAGAGCTAGGTTTCGCTGCGTGCCGCCTGCCGTCACCGGGTCTCGATCCCGGGACCGATGGAGTCGTAGTCAGCGACGCTAACCACACCACCACCGAGGTGTATATATGACTATAAAAATTCACAAAGGATATAACTCGTAATTACAATTTTTAATAATAATAATAATAGTTTGGTGTAAAATAATAATTCGCTTATCGCGCTACTTTTATTATTTATATTTGGAGATTCATAAAGCATATTATTATTATTCATTTTAATTAGGTGTCTTTACGCGTTCAAATTGTAAAAGATAAGTTTTCAGTGTGAAGAATTCACTGTTCAGCACTTTAATTTGGAGTTTTTCGTCCACTTTCATATTTTGAGGTTACAGTGAAGAAGCGTTTATCTTTATTTGTGTTACGTTCATAATTTGTTTAATTTTAGAACTGGTTTCATTCGTTACAACTATTTATAATTATAAATAATTACAATTATTTACAATTATAAATAATTCAATTATAAATAATAATCTCAAAAAGTGTGAAATGGATTCAGTGAAATGGTGAAAAGTTCATGTTAAATTAACTCTACATTACCCATATGGTCCTCAGTACCCTTGATTTTTTGCTAGTTTATTATAATTACACGTTATTATTAATAATAATAATAATAATAATAATAATGTTGAGTAAATTTTTAAGTAAAATGAAGATGGGTAGCTAAGGATTAAAATAATTCCTCTTAAATGGCAGGGTGGACAAACGTATATATATATATATATGTGTGTGTGTGTGTGTGTGTGTGTGTGTGTTTCAGGTTTACGGAAACGTATAAAATGGTTGAAATAAAGTGTGTGAACATTATACCAACTACGAAAAGTCATATTTTAATAAATGTGAAAGTTCTTCAAATCAGCTTCATTCATCCATTTGGAGTCAAGTTCCCTTTAAGTTTGGGATTTTGAAAGGGATCTTACAACTTTATGCTACTCAGGTTAGGTTAACGTTAGGTTATGCTAGATTAGTTAGGTTAACATTAGATTGCATTAGGTCGCGTTAAATTAGGCACAGCTAATCCGCAATTCTCACCTCGAGCATTATCATTCTCTGACAGTGAATGTACGAGGGGCGGTCAGAAAATAAGTTTACACGGCGTATAATTTCATAACTAAAGGACTTATATTGATTATGTTTGTATCATGTGAATTCGTTAATCATTGTTGGCAACACTGCACGTCGATTCGGCTGCCATCTACCGTACATTGGTTATATGAGTCAGTTGAACATGGCGGCTCGACTGGAACAGTGCCCTGCCCTACGAAGCAGTCCAGGACGTTTACGTTTAATGGCCGCTCGTAAACGTTCCAGTTTGAATAATATGAGCTGCATTGATTGTTGTGCCTTTCTGCATGAAGTCTGCGAGCAAAACGCCTTTGTGATCCCAAAACATGGTAAACGTCACTTAGCTAGCGACCTCACAATCTTGAACTTCTTTGGTCGCGGGGACCCAGGGTGTTTCCATTCCATGCTGGCACGTTTTGTTTCCGGAGTAAAGTGATGAACCCATGTCTCGTCTCCTGTGACAATGCGCTCGAGAAATTCTTGACCACTGACAAACTCGGAATATCGTTGCAGAAATGACAGGGCACTGTTCCAGTGGAGCCGCCATGTTCAACTGACTCATATAACCAATGTACGGTAGATGGCAACCGAATCGACGTGCAGTGTTGCCAGCAATGATTAACGAATTCACCTGATACAAACATAATCAATGTAGGTCCTTTAGTTACGAAATTATACGCCGTGTAAACTTATTTCCTGACCGCCCCTCGTAAAATGTAAAAGTAGAATTATGGTAAAAAGGAGTTTAAAGTGGTAAGCAATTATGACGTCGACAATTTTCAAAGAATAACTTAAAAAAATAAGGTACTGAAATACTGTATATCCAGAACATTTGGGCATCATACACACACACACATGTACATAGTATGTGATTTTTAATAAAAACAAAATAATCCATAAAGCTTGCATTATTTCATCTGAAAATATTTATTTAACCCTTTAACGACGGATGGTACCTTAAGGTCCTCCAGAAATAATAATATCAATTGTACTACAATGCCTCGTTTCTATAAATGTTTCTACGTGTTTATATATAGATGTCATTTAGTTGTCGGGAAAGGAACCCAAAATGTGTATCATTTCAGTGACTAGTTACTAAAATATTTAGTTTTCAATAACGATAAAACCTATACGTTCTGGTAACAAGAGTGGCCGCATATGCTGCGGACTCGTCCGTAAAGGGTTAACTCAACATTTCCGACCTTGGCTCATTCTCAAGACCAAATTTATTTTAGAAACTGAGTTACAATTCGTATTAGAAATAGGTAAAAAATATAAAAAATGTTTTGTTAACTTTTAGAATTTCACTATTTTATATAATTTTTTTTACCTTTTTCTAATAAGAATTGTAATCAGTTTCTAAAATGATTTTGCTCCTGAGAATGGACCAAGGTCTAAAACGTTGACACTTAAATAAATACTTTCAAATGAAATAATGCAACCTTTATGGCTTACCTTGTTTTTATTTAAAATTAAATTGAAGTTCATTTGGAACGACCCCATTGAAAGGCAACACAAGGCAACAAAAATTTACCTGTATCAACCAGATTTATATTTGTACTACCTCAGGCTTGGCCTACACAAACTAGACCAAATGCCAGAAGTATCCGCAATCGCAAACTGTCCGTTTACAGGCCTGTATTTAGTTTAGAATAGTAATTTTTATATACGGTATATCTATAGACTCAACACAGAAAAACGCTGTATTTGTAAACTCAAACGGAATAGAATTTAAAGAAGACTACATCGGAAAGTAGAATAATCTCCCTAAAAAAAAAAAAAACAGGATAAAATTCAGGAAAACTTTTAATACCTTACCTTTATCCTTATTTTATAAGTGCCGAAGATGGGTAGGAGGGGCAGAAAAGTGCCAGTTATCGCTATAAAGGAGTGTACTGTAACAAAATTTCTTGGTGTAATGCTAGATAAGAATTTGCAATGAAATGATCATGTAAATTATATCGCGAGAAAGATTTCAAGGAGCGTTGTTATAATGTTTAAACTTACAAATGTAGTCCCTAAACAGGTTTTATTAACTCTTTATCATACTCTTATTCTTCCTTATATAACGTACTGCACCCTTGTTTGATCACCCTAGTGCATTATTTAAAGAGTTAAACCTACTAAAGCTGAATGATGTAACCAAACTGGCATATTTTATTTTTATTTACGAGTGTAAGAACAAAATCATTAATTTACAATGGGTAAATAAATACTTTGTAACTCATCAAGAAATCCACTCGCATCAGATCAGAAATAGATCAAAGCTTGTTATACCTCAATTTAGATTGTCTTCATCTCAAAAACTACCCATTTTCATTGGATTGAAACTATGGAATGACTGAAATGCCGATATAAAAAATATTGTGAATGTAAATTTGTTTAAAACCAAGTTGAAATCCCAATTAATAATGGCATACTAACAAAAATCTAGGATTAATGTCCATTAATACTGTTTACTAATTATTAATTGCTCGTGTGTAATCTAAGGGGCTCCAAAAAACCTTAGCCCCCCCATTTGCAGCTTACATGTTTACTTATATCGAAATAGTTTTTAGTGATTATAAAAATATATAAAATTCTTTATTTATTGCGGGTATTAAAATTACTCTAGCTGATAAAGTGATAATATAATGGCTTCTCAATTAATTGGTGATTCGGAGAGGCAACGTGCGATAGATCGCATACGAGCAATAACATTTCGGGAAGCTCGTGATGCTGGAGCCACCTTTATAACACGTTCATGGGTTGCCAAAAAGTTGCGAAGAAATGAGGACTTCGTCAAAAGAAATTGGAATAAAACTTTGGATGAATGTGAAATGGATACAACCAAATTTGGGCGCCCAAATTTGCCACTCTCTCAGGAAACAAAGGACATCATTGAAAGCGGTACGCTTAAGCGGAAAAACAGCTGTGCTAAACTTTCTAGAGAGATCGAAGTGTTGAGAGGAAAGATCGTTAGTGGTGAGATCATTCGACTGTACCGTCATAGGCAAGGTTTAAAAGCCTTGGCATGAACTTCCAAAGCCAAGAAAAACTCAACTTAACATCGATGACAGAATGTTGTTTGCCCATTATCTTGAAGATTGGGATGTGGATGATTTCATGCATTTAGCTGTCTCCGATGATTTTTTTGTTTACGTAACACGTCGGCCTAACTACCAAAATGATCGAGTGTGGGCCACAACACCAGATGAAATCGATGACAATGAACATTATCGCGAATTATTAAAAAGTCCAGACTGTGTTGGTGTGTTTGTTTTGTTCACTGCAAAGAAGCTCATGTGGGTGCTGAAGCCAAATGGTCAGAGTTGGGATGGACAGTATTTTCGTGATATTATTCTATCCCAGCATGTCATTCCTTTTCTGAGAAACCCAAACAATGTTATGGATGTCGATCAGGACACACTTCTGCACGATAAGGCCCCCTGCTTTAAGACATTAGCTACTCAACAGTTGTTGCGGAACCATGAGATCGATTTCTTTGGAAATGAAGAATGGCCAGGAAATTCTCCTGACCTGAACGTCTGTGAACACATTGGATCAGTTATAAAGGACAAGATTGAATGTCTCTTGTTTCAAGAACCTGCAGCAAATCGATTTTCGAAGGATACAATGACGCAACACATTGAAACTGTTTTAGCAAATTTGCGTAAGGATGAAGATCTATTCACGTCATTTTTGGCAAGCTACCCAAAGCGAATTCAGGCTGTCTTGGAAGCCAATGGCGGGAACACCAAGTTTTAATTGTTTCTCATTAAATGCAGGATTAAATTTTCTTTTGTAAGGTATGTTTAGTTTTACTGTACCCAGAGCTGGGCAATAAATACAGTGAATGTATTTAAATACTAAATACTAAATACGTGGGAGAAATGTATTTAAATACTAAATACTAAATACATTTTACGAATGTATTTAGATACTAAATACAAAATACATCAATTGTATTTAAATACATTTGTAAATACATTTTAAATACATACAAATTTTAACATATGCATTCACTAATTCACTAAGCCATGACACGCACACGATAAAGAAATCAACCGCTTTCGACTAAGAGTGGCACACAACTGATTGAACTGACACGTTGAAACATGAACCATGCTGTACTACACTGTCGACGCGTCGTACTGTGCTAGTACAGAACGCGTATTAAACCAGTAAAAGTATTTACATTTTTATATTTTGAGTATTTAAATACATTGTATTTAAATACTCATTAAAGTATTTAAATACTATATTTAAATACATGAAAAACAATGTATTTATAAATACAGTTCTAAATACACAAATGTATTTAAATACGTATTTAAATACAAATGTATTTAAATACTGCCCAGCTCTGACTGTACCTCTAATGGTTTAGGCCATGGGCGGAGGGGCTAAGGTTTATTGGAGCCCCGTAGTATTAAAAACACATTTCATGTCAGTAGTGATAATTTAAGATTAATACATGCTTTAACTATTAATAATACTTATTTACTTATTTATTTATTTATTATTAATTAATAACAACTAGCTGTTTATTGTTAATAAAAGCCCAGTAAATCTTAAGGGCCAAATTAAATAAAATAAACAGTCGAGCTTCACAATTATTCATATCATTGTAAGCTGTAAAACGAATGTATTTATTTTATTATTAATAAAGGTTATTCACTTCAATTCAATTTAGTTGAATATAGAGTATAGTTACCTTACCTAACCTAACCTAACCTAACCTAACCGGAAAAAATTAAATAAAAAGTAATATATATATATATATATATATATGATGAATAAAACCACGAAGGAAAGGAAACACAGAATGGTGCTCAAACGCTTTCGTCTAATGACATCCTCAGGAACACTGAAGTACATAAAGAGTTACAGCCTATATATACGTTGCAGAATATATATATATATATATATATATATATATATATATATATATATATATATATATACACGTGTATACAATAAACGGAGAAATAAAAATAAAAATTAAACATTAAAGGATTGTGGGAGGAGCATACAAATTTGTAAGGAAAAACTACCGATTTTTAGCACTTTTGCTCGAATCCAACACAAGATCAAATGAATTGTTTCCAACCAATGTTATAGTTAATTAAAAAAAATAATAAATTGAAAAATAAAGATAAAAATAAAACTTATAAGAGGAGCATACAAATTTATACTGGAAATCTGCCCAGGTTTTAGCACTCTGCCCTTCTTGTCTAAGTTCGATATATGTAAATATAAATTGAAAAATAAAAGTTATTAGAGTAGCATACAAGTTTACCAAAGGTTTAACGTTCTACCCTTCTTATCTAAATCCGTTCTGAAGGAATTCAAAACAACAGGATCGAGTTGAGAAAGACCTTTGTTTATGTTGAAGTTATTTGTAAGTTGGATAATGGCAGACTCAAGAATATTTCTATTAACAATGTTGCTAGAGTGAAACAAAACTGAAGCATTATTCCAATCAATACAGTGGGATAATTCTGACAAATGGACAAAAAGGGCACTGGACGACTGTCCCGTTCTAACGGAATATTGATGCTGTTTTATACGTGTGTGCAAATCCTTTCCCGTCTGACCTATGTAAAAGGAATCACATTGTTTACAACCAGTTTTATAGATAATGCCTGAATTATTGGTAGGGCTATTTTTTACTATGATATTTTTCACAACATTGTTATATGAAAATACTACATTAATATCCAAAAGTTTAAGTACATTAGCAATGCCTAAAAAGTCCAACAGTATTGGAAGTGATCTGTGTTATCCATCTGCGTTTATGGAATCTTGTCTCAACAAGGCAAAACGAACTTTCTATCGTGTGAATAATAACACTCGTACTTTGTCAAAGAATATTTCAGTACTTCCATTTTTCCTGGGCTTTTTAGGCATTGCTAATGTACTTAAACTTTTGGATATTAATGTAGTATTTTCATATAACAATATTGTCAAAAATATCAGTAAAAAATAGCCCTACCAATAATTCAGGCATTATCTATAAAATTGGTTGTCAACAATGTGATTCCTTTTACATAGGTCAGACGGGAAAGGATTTGCACACACGTATAAAACAGCATCAATATTCCGTTAGAACGGGACAGTCGTCCAGTGCCCTTTTTGTCCATTTGTCAGAATTATCCCACTGTATTGATTGGAATAATGCTTCAGTTTTGTTTCACTCTAGCAACATTGTTAATAGAAATATTCTTGAGTCTGCCATTATCCAACTTACAAATAACTTCAACATAAGCAAAGGTCTTTTTCAACTCGATCCTGTTGTTTTGAATTCCTTCAGAACGGATTTAGATAAGAAGGGTAGAACCTTTGGTAAACTTGTATGCTACTCTAATAACTTTTATTTTTCAATTTATTTTTATATATATCGAACTTAGACAACAAGGGCAGAGTGCTAAAACCTGGGCAGATTTCCAGTATAAATTTGTATGCTCCTCTTATAAGTTTATTTTTATCTTTATTTTTCAATTTATTATTTTTTTTAATTAACTATAACATTGGTTGGAAACAATTCATTTGATCTTGTGTTGGATTCGAGCAAAAGTGCTAAAAATCGGTAGTTTTTCCTTACAAATTTGTATGCTCCTCCCACAATCCTTTAATGTTAAATTTTATTTTTATTTCTCCGTTTATTGTATATATATATATATATATATATATATATATATATATATATATATATATAGCGGAACAGACAACTACAGGTAGAAAACAGACAAAGAACAGCCATAGGAATTCGTTTCACCGCCACTTTTCAAACATTCTTAAAACACACGTGGTGTCGAGGAACAAAGAAAACTCAAGACGGTTTCAAGCAATGACGCTAGCTTCGAACTGAGGGATTCGAAGTTTCCCAAGGTTATATAAGGCGCAGTTCACTGGCACTCTATACGCCGTCACCCCACATCAGCTTAAGCCGGCTCAAGACCAAGGCTCACTTCAACATTCACATTCAAGAAACGAAGCATCATTTGAAGTGAACTACCAATACTGCCGCAGCAAACCACAACGGCATCAGGCATTTTCCCTTGGTCTCTTCATAACCGCTCAACCGGTTATCAATCATTCTCGAGAGCACCGGCAAGGTTGCATCGCTACGAGAAGCATCCTCAAGGTGGACACATTACGTGACTCGACCTCGAAAGATACAAACCCAAATCACTCCACATCTGGTCAGCTTTTACCGCTTTACGAAGAACGGCCGTCTACGAGACTCCATTAGGCCCATCAGACTTTGACTTACGGAACAAACTTCCAAAAGACAACAACAACCGGGCCTACGCCTACAAGATCCTCTTCAGTCCATCCACCACAACCGGGCCTACGCCTGCAAGATCATTTACAGACCTTCCTACGCCTCGAGAAACAACAATACTCGGGCCTACGTTCTACGCAGCCTACATCAAACATCTCCATCATTTCGAGAGGCTTAACCATGAACAACACTTCGAGCCTACAGTAATAGGTTCACTCGACACTTCAACAACGGTTCTCATCGTTCCCGGTAAGATAAACGCATCCTTTTCTAAGTTCTTTCGTGAAGCCTACATTAGCCTACCGCCGAACGCTAGGCTATACTCCCAAAGTGAGTAATTAAGCGTTCCAACTAACTCTCGTGAAACGCAGTAGGCCTATTTCTTAATTCCTATTACCCAATTCAAGTGTCCTTTCGAAAACCGTAATTTCGCGTATCACTGTGTATTATTGTGTTCATTTATATGTTTATATGATAACTTAATTTCTCTTACTGCAGGCCTAATTCATTTACAGTGTACATCCCTTCAAATTATCATTAGGCAACAACATCTTGTTTCTATAATCCATCTAAAGGTGTACCAACTTAGCATTATATAATTACCTTTATGTAAATGATCATATTTCTCAGCTATCATTAGGCCTATCCATAAACGCACGTCATCAATCCATTATTATTAGGCCCATTCCATGTACCATTTTGCATGCCGTTTTCATATCATCAATGAATGTATTACGTGTCCATTTAAGTTATTAACCATTCATCTTATTAGCTAAGTTCCTATGTCATAAGCGTAACGTAAAGGCTATCAAATAATCACTTATTCTATTCAGTGTACCAAAACACGCATTCTATTCAGTGTACCAAAACGTACGCGCATTCTGTGTCATTAATAGGCATCTTTCAATGATCATTCATGCATAATCTGTAGCTTCCCTAATCAGTGTATTACATAACCTATTTGTTATTATTACGTACATGCATTATTTTTGTAATCACTAAGTTTCATATTTCAGGTTGTGTCCCATTTTTGTATACCATTAAGCCTCACATAAACGAGCATATTTCTTAATAATTGATCTGTTTAAGCCCTTTATTTACTAATCCTCAGTCAGACTCGTCCCTAATACAAATGTCGTTATAGAATTGTTAAGCCATAATCACTGTGACAATTAACGTATTTATTTTTATAATAAACTACAAAACTATAAGGTGTCTTATATAACCTTAACATTAATTTGGCTTGGGTGTAATCCGAGCCTGGTGACCTCGAAGCCATTTCGAATTACTCGGTATTATTATAGTAGGCCTACGCCTTAGCCACTTTCAATTGGTGATACTTTAAATCATAAATTATTAACCCAGCCTATCATTAATAAACAATCAGTCATTGCATCAATTAATCACTAGCATACAATTAAATCATTATCACCTTAAACGGCTAAAACTAGGTCCACTATATATATATATATATTTTTTTTTTCTGTAACGTATATATAGGCTGTAACTCTTTATGTACTTCAGTGTTCCTGAGGATGTCATTAGACGAAAGCGCTTGAGCACCATTCTGTGTTTCCTTTCCTTCGTGGTTTTATTCATCATAAATATTTTTCACGTGTTACTTTTGTGAAATAATTTTCATATCTATATATATATATATATATATATATATATATACAAAACCAAAAGCGGCTTCCCTTGTTAGAAAATTTAATTGTAACAGCTTTTTTTCCTACTTAAATTTTGGAGGTGCTACACTCTTCACGGACGAAGTTGCCTTCCACATTAATGGCCACGTCAATCGTCACAACTGCAGAATTTGGGGATCAGAACAAGCAAATGAAGTTTTCGAGTACATACGTGGCACCCCATAGGTGAACATGTAGTGTGGACTACTGCATGACTACGTGGTAGAGCCTTTCTTTTTCGTAGAGAGAATCATTACTGGAGACCTTTATCTCGATCTGTTAGAACAGTTTGTTTTCCCCCAAATTGAAGACATTGAAAGATAAAATGGAACTGCTGTTGTTTTCCAAGAAGACGGAGCCCCACCTCATTTTAGTCTTCATGTTCGCCATGCTCTAAATACTAGGTTTCCTAATCGATGGATTGGAAGAGGTGGACCAACAACCTGGCCTCCACGAAGTCCTGATCTGACACCATTAAATTTTTTCATGTGGGGATATGTGAAAAACCTTGTCTATGCTGAGAAAATTCGTAACTTGAGACAGCTAGGAGAGACAATCTGTAGCAACAGTCACACCGGACATGCTTCACCGTACCTGGACGGAAATCGACTACCGCTTGGATGTTTGTAGGGGTACAAATGGTGCTCACATCGAGACTTAGTGAGGTATAACATTAAAATTTTTAGTTTTTTCACATTTACAAACAAAGGAAACTGTTTTTGGTTTTGTATTTAAAAAATTATTAAAGTTTGAAACCCTGGAGTTCTTTTTCGATGACCCTGTATATATATATATATATATATATAAACTGTATATATATATATATATATATATATGAATAGAAACGACATAAGTATTAAGGAACGTTTCTGCACACGAGGAGGAGAGATAACGAAATAATGAAAAATGAGGCGAACCGCCTGGGAGTCGAACCCAGGGCCTTCCAATTGCCGGTCGGACGCTCTACCATTATGCTACGGACCTCACTCAATCACAAATCGAAATTCTCCCAAAAGAAAATTGAAAGTATATAAGTTTTAGACACTATCTGATGTAATGCAGCACGCTGAATGCAACACGCTGACCCACTGCTACTATGAATATAGAGTATAGTTACCTAACCTAACCTATACACATAGGCGCAGTAGAACTTCAACAACTGACGCGTGTTCATGACAGCGATGTCTGCGGAAGAGTGACCAAATTATGCGCTGTTTTTCTTGATAGGCAATTGTGTGTTTATATATAGAGGAAAGTATACAAATATAAAATAGTGCACTAGTATGGAATACCTTAATTATTCCACTATCATATGGAGCAGCGGTTCTCAACAGGGGGTCCGCGGATCCCTAAGGGTCCCTGAGTTGTGTTTAAGGGGTCCGTGAGTTGACTAGATTATATTCAGTAAAACAATTTTTTCCCTTTTTTTGTGGTGGCTAATTTTGACTTCTAACTGATAACATTTTCTGTTACTTGAAACTTTAAAATACAAGTGTATTTTATTTTTCGTTTGTGTTTTCAACTACAATAAAAGTGGTTTTTATAAATGTTGGTTTTTTTACGACCATCTTATGTTTCCAATTCATGAACTGAGTTTTTGGCAAAAATGAGCCCCTTCCCTCTTTTTATGCTGGTTTTTTTTTTTTTTTTATGTAAACAGAACAGCGGTAAGTTTTACGCATTTTTATTACATTTTTTCTCCGACTTTGAAGTATAAATCAAGACTAATAAACTATACTAATCTGGATACCTCACTTTGTCTATATGCTACTTAATCATAATGCAAAAGATAATTTTTGGGGAGGGGGTCTCAGAAATATCAAGATTTTGATAAGGGGTCCGCAGTACAAAACAGGTTGAGGAACGTTGATATAGAGGGCTTTGCTAGTGAATACATATTTCGATAGCAAATAGAGCGCGAAACTTTAGTTACTATAATTAATAGGATCGCTGGGAGCGGGTTTGTGTTAACTGATCCGCACGTCTTTCTTTTAACATCTACAAATCTTTATGAGGTAAGTACTGTAGTTTGCCTTGTACCATTTATAGTTCACGTTTATGTCCATCGAACCAGCTGTAAATATGGAATTATTATAACTTGCTTTATTGATTTATGTATAAAGAACTTGGTGTCATAGATTTTATACGATAGAAATCTTATCCCCAGTTATATAAAATACCTAAAGGGACACAAATATGGAATGGTATTCCATATCTAGTTTCTGTTTCAATTCGAGTTTCATGGGCAAAATAGTTGATTCAGTCACAGGAATTTATCCTCTAAATCCATCGATTTTTCGTGAATCCGATTTTGTTGCAGAAGAAAGCCAGAGACCAAAAGATCATAGCAGCGGCAACATTGATTTGCTATCACCCGCAGTAAAACTTCTACCAGTACAGTTACACCCCAGGACATTTCTCCAGTTTCTGTAATTCAACATAACCATAGCAATCGTGAGTGAAAAGTTGGAACTGCAACTGTGGTTACTTCTGCACCATACACGACCAATCTTGAAAATTATTTCCAAGCTGGACCTAGCAGAGGAAGAGAACAAAAGAAAAACATGTACCCACCCTACCCCCCATCAAAGAATTCTCAGACAATTTAAGCGAGAACTGTTTTGGACTAATCTTCGTTGATGTACTTCCCTTTCGTGAATCCGATTTTGTTGCAGAAGAAAGCCAGAGACCAAAAGATCATAGCAGCGGCAACATTGATTTGCTATCACCCGCAGTAAAACTTCTACCAGTACAGTTACACCCCGGGACATTTCTCCAGTTTCTGTAATTCAACATAACCATAGCAATCGTGAGTGAAAAGTTGGAACTGCAACTGTGGTTACTTCTGCACCATACACGCCCAATCTTGAAAATTATTTCCAAGCTGGACCTAGCAGAGGAAGAGAACAAAAGAAAAACATGTACCCACCCTACCCACCCATCAAAGAATTCTCAGACAATTTAAGCGAGAACTGTTTTGGACTAATCTTCGTTGATGTACTTCCCTCTCATGTTTTATGGATGTCTATTTTACCCATTGTCATAGATCACAAGTTTATCTTTTCCCTGTGTGTGAAGTACGCCGAAAAGAACAGTGGTGTGTGTATCCATACAGTAAACCAGAGGAAGATTCGGGGCATTTTTAGAGGCCCTGATTTGGCACTAGCCTTTCGTCATGGGTACAGAATATCAAAGATTTATGAGTTGTGGGAGATGAGACCGAGGACGAAAAGGCAGCCTTTATTCAACGTTACCGTGATCGTGAGGGTATACAGCTTAAGCCGGAGCATATTGCGCGAAACTCTGGCGAACGTGAAGGATTCGTGGTTTCTCTCGGGATGGTGTCCCTTCCCCCGGTGATCCCTGGTGATCCTTCCATTTAACCATTCGTGGGTGGGTTTTAATGATATTAATAATGGGTGAGTTTTAACGATTTTAATAATTATTCATGTCTGGTAGTGCGGACATGAAGATGTTTTTCCAAACCAAAATGCTTAGATCACTAACCCCAGAAAGCGTTGTTACCTCTCAGAAAACGTCGAAATTACCCATTTTGGGGGTAATTCTCCCCTGTTTTGGGAACCGTTGGCCTATGGAAATAGGGAATATGGCCTATCGCGAGACAAGAATAGGCCTAGAGCCGAAAAACTCAATTTGCAACCCCTAGGGAGGAATTAAATTAACTTTACTGGCCTAAGTTCATTTTAAAAGTAGGTCCCATTTCCCATGAGCACGAGTGGAAATATTAAAATGAAAATGACAAGGGACGGCAAAAACGATCTTCTGATGGACTGTACGACCCTCTCTTTACGATAAACTCTTATTCACTGTCTCATTCCCTGTCAGTCTGTGCTGCGCTCTGTCTTTTCCATCCCGAATTCAATTTTCATTTCGCATTGGGATAGACAATCGTACTTAATTTTCTAATTGATCCTGGAACTTAAAAACAACTTTCAAACACATTATATAATGAGTTTTATAAATTCCTAACTGTTTTATATTAATTAATCAACCTATCTGGCAATACTAAATGAGTTAATTACACTGGTCTACAAATTTTGAAAAAGTTTGTGCTTCGGAGAAAAAATGTGTTTCCTATTATGGATTTTGGGGTGCTGAAAACGAACATGACCATAAAAACAGTCGATTGGTTACAGTTTCCAAGGAAATTTAAGTTACACGTTTTGCGTATATGTATACCATATATTAGTAACATACCTGTATAATGCAGTCACTTATATTGATTCAACCCGTCGCTTCTTTGCTTGTCTCTTGTATTCAACTTCTGGAGCATCTTGTTATTGTCCAGCAGTAGTCTGCTAACAATGATGGACTCCATTTCCCCTGGTAGCGTTTCTCCATCGCTAAGATATCCTGGTGGAAACGTTCACCATGTTCATCGCTGACTGCTCCGCAGTTAGCCGGAAAAAATTCCAGGTGCGAATGGAGGAAATGTATCTTCAAAGACATATTGCAGCCCATTTTTTGATAGGACAACAGCAGGTTTTCCACCAGCTCCCTGTAATTGTCAGCTTTGGTATTTCCGAGAAAATTGGTTGCTACTAACCGGAAAGCATTCCACGCTGTCTTCTCCTCACCACCTAGGATACGGTCGAACTCTTCATCTCTAAGAAGCTCGCGGATCTGTGGACCAACAAATACACCCTCTTTGATTTTTGCTTCACTGAGCTTTGGGAATTTACCACCGACGTACTTAAAAGCTGCCTCCGTTTTATCCATAGCCTTAACAAAATTTTTCATGACGCCCAGTTTGATGTGTAAGGGTGGTAACAAAATCTTGCTCGATTCTACAAGTGGAGGATATTGAAAATTTTTTGTTCCAGGTTCCAATAGGTGTCGGAGTGGCCAATCCTTCTTGATGTAATGAGAAGTCCTAGCCCAACTATCCCATTCACACAGAAAACAGCAATACTTAGTGTAGCACGGCTGCAGTCCAAGCACGATAGTAACAACTTTCAAGTCACCACAAACCTGCCACTGATGATTGTCATAGTTTGCAGTTCAAAAAGTTGCAGTCTCATGTTGTCATATGTTTCCTTCATGTGGACTGCATGACCAACTGGAATTGATGGCAATACGTTGCCAACATGCAACAAAACAGCTTTTAGACTCAACTTCGATGAATCAATGAACAGTCTCCACTCATCAGGATTGTGAATAATGTTGAGAGCTGCCATCAGACCATCGATGTCGTTGCAAGCTACAAGGTCACCTTCCATGATGAAGAATGGGACAAAATCTTTTTGACGGTCACGAAACTTACACACTCTAACATTTTTAGAGAGGAGATTCCACTGCTGCAATCTGGAGCCCAACAGCTCTGCCTTACTCTTTGGCAGTTCTAAATCTCTGATAAGGTCGTTTAATTCATTCTGAGTTATCATGTGCGGTTTAGAAGATGTCAAGTTATAGATAAATTCAGGGTCTTGCGAAGTTGAAGGCTCACAAGTTTCGCAGGTTCCTTCTCCTCGTCCTCTGACTCCAGGGAGAATGAGTGTGGGGGCTCAGGAACGGGTAGACCTTCGCCGTGAGGTACCGGGCGTATAGCAGAGGGTATATTCGGATATTGTAAAATCCACTTTTTCTTCTTGCACATACCTTTCTTGACTGAAGGCACCATGCAGAAGTGACAATTGCTGACATGATCTGTTGGTTCCCTCCACACCATTGGCACTGCAAAAGGCATAGATTTCCTTTTCCGATTCAACCACTGGCGAAGTTTTGTTGCACAAGTATTGCAGCATATGTGTGGGGCCCAGCTCTTGCCCTGATCTCCAATCTTACAGCCAAAATAAAGGTGATAGGCTTTCCTAATCACGGCGGTTATAGCACGCTTTTGTGATGCAAAAGTCAATTCACCACAAACATAACAGAAGTTATCTACACTGTTCACGCAATTACGAGGCATCTTTGTTCAAATTAGGCTGAAAAAAATTCAGTTTCAAAAGCAAACACTAAAAAGAGTTTGACAAGGGTGCACTCTATGACTTCCGCCAATATTTTTTTATTTTAATAAATTAATGTAATTACATTGCATTTTAATAATTTTAAATTAGGTAAGGTTAAGTTAGGTTAGTATTCCATTTATATTAATATCAAAAACATTATGTGAAGCAATATGTTAAAATGATCTAATCTATTTCTTAATAAATAATTTACAAATACATAATGTAATAGATAAATTTAAAATTACATTTTATTGTATATATATGTATATATTTACATTAATTTATTAAAATAAAAAAATATAACCGCGCATGCGCAGTAGAGTCAATGCATCGATGTGTCACAGGCGTCTACATATTATGCGACAGATGCAGTCCAGTTAGTAGGGTGCAGGGTTGCCTGATATATTTATAAATAGAGCCAATTGGCAATTTTAGGCATCATTTTCGTATTCAGTGACCCAAAATTAGTAAAGATTGACTACTTTTATTTCCGAAGCATTTTGGCTGTTGACCAGTGTTATATATATATATCAAGTACTATTTAAACCTTAGCTTTCCAAACTGTGTGTCGCCAATACCTCCCAGGTGTGTCGCCAAGTTTAGTTAATTATTTTCAATTTTTTTGTATTTTGAAAATTTTGATTTTTGTATCAAGAAAATCGGCTACAAGATAAACCACCTACTGAAAAATTATCTGATATTTGATATTTGATAACAAAAATTAATTAATGTGTCGTGAAAATTTTTATGCTTAAATAGTGTGTCGCCAACGTGAAAAGTTTGGAAAGCTCTGATTTAAACACTAAAACTGTTTATGAATACAGGATTGGACGAACATTTGGTGTGGCATCATGTGACACCATTCCCACAGCTTATTGGTTTATTGGTTGAGCAAACAACGTGATATGTTTCGGTAAGAACATGTTTTAAATCTGCTCGGATGTTTACACGCGTGCAATCACGTAGCTTTTCTTTGGAATTACCTGAGGCCTATTTGGAATTTATAAACTAACTAACTTTTGTTTTTCATTTATGTTAAAATTTTACTATATTTTATATCTACTATATAAAAGCAAGTTGTGTGTGATTCTGTCTGTGAGGCTCTCTGTCTGTCCGTGAACTTTTCGGTCTCTAAAAAGAGCTGAATTAGCTAAAAAGGGCTCCACGGGCCGTGCTGCCTTTAATTGGGGGGTAGGGGATGGGCCCAGTAATTTCCCAGTAATTGGGGAACCACAGGCCCCCCCTCCCCGCCAATTACTGTCAGTTCAATTATTTGATCAATAAAACTGTAGAAAAGAACGCAGCCATGAAAATCTTGAGCTTCACATTGTGTCAAGATTTATGAAACTTAAGATTTTCATGACTATTGTTTTATTGACCAAATAATTGAACCCCCAGTAATTAGGGGACCTACACAATGTGAAGCTCAAGAGTTTCATGGCTGCGTTCTTTTCGATAGTTTTATTGACCAATAATTGAGCCCCCGGTAATTAGTATTTTTATGTCTTCTGGAGCAAATTTTAGTTTTGTAAAGCCATTCCTATAGCTGTTAGGCCCAGCACTTGCTTGGGGTAGGCTGATTGTATTAAATTTGAAGCTTAAGATTTTCATGGCTGCGTTCTTTTCTATAGTTTTATTGACGAAATAACTGAACCCCCCCCCCCCCCAGTAATTGGGGGGTCTGCCAATTACTGGGGGTTCAATTATTTGGTCAATAAAATTATAGAAAAGAACGCAGCCATGAAAATCTTAAGCTTCAAATTTAATGCAATCAGCCCACCCCAAGCAAGTGCTGGGCATAATAGCAGTGTCACAACCATGCGATTTACCATTTCTATGGTTGAACAGTATCCATGTTTGTGCCATTAGAAGTTCGCTGTAACAGCGAATGTCCCCCCCTTAGCTGTGCCTCTCTAATTCGTCTCCTTTGATTTCTCCCAAATAATGACTTATGCTGTACGTACAGAGTAAGTCACTCTGACGTCATAAAGTAACTTAGTTTCCTTCACGTTTCGATCACGTGCTTAGTACGAGGCTATCCTTAGTATTCAATGTATGGTACATTCTTTAATACTAATAAAAGCCTTACTATCTATAAGTCATTATTTATATGTTGTGTCCTGTCTGGTGTTACGCAATATAAATGTTATGCAACCATACTCATTCATACATCCATGTTCCTTCTTGACCGTTGTCCTTTACTAATTTTATCACCTATTACCTATTTTATTACCTATTACCCATTGTCTAGTTATTCTCTATCAACTTATCAGTCTATGTTTACTCGTGTCTATATTACGCACACAACCTATTGTGTGACGAATGATATGTGTACACTACCGTGTGCAGTCGTACATGTCTATTGACGATCATGATACGTACATGTATTCTTTTTTGTTTTATTTTCTTTTTATTATTTCACCACTCGCAAGTTGTCTATTATTGCTGAGACGAAGGCTCGAATTCCGATTACGTCGTCAAAAGCGAGCCTCTGAATTCGAACTCTTCTCTCTTGCCTCTGCTACCAATTTATAACGTTAAGATGTGATGTTATATTATTATAATATACCATATTGTTCCCTGCCAGGCTACTGGTTAATCTCTACATAGTTACCCACGTTCTCATTATCTGTACTTACTACTTCTACCTAATTGTCATTCAAATTCCGTTACTTATGTCTTACGTTATCATTAATGTCCGTTACTTTCAAATGAAAAGTACACCATATCTTTTCTCCGCTTTCCTCATCGCTGGCTAATTAGACTTTCAAATCATGATAACCAACCATTCCTCTAATAATATTAGACATAATTTGGCGTAATCACTGTTAACTATAAATATATAACATTGTTGTTAATCCCCTGTAAATTATAAAACAACGGAGAACTCTCCTTCATTATTTAACTTGTGTTACCTATTCAGATTACTTCAGTATTAGATATGTCAATTAACACATTGCTAAAATTGTAATTAACGGTAATTAATGTATGTAATATAATGTAATTTATGTACTTGATGTACTCTGTACATGTCGGTCCCCCGACATTATGTCGCCACCCAAAAGTGTATACCTTACAAAAATTAGTATCTCTTTTTGTTAACTTTTTGCTTAAATTATGCTTAACGTCAGAATTCTTTAGCTCTCCAGCTAAAGTGGGAGCTTAACCTTCGACTGCATTCCCCCAAAATTGAGGCTTATTTATTTCTTGTATTGTAAATTAAATCATTCCTGCCTGAGCTCTTGATACCAGAGGTTGCACCTCGCCCCCTTTAAAATTTCCTCCCTGAGCCGTTGTTACCAGAGGTGGCTCCTCTCTCATCTTAAATTCCTGCCTGAACCTTTACCCGAGGAGGCCGAGCCCCCCTCGCCTTAAACTCCTGCCTGAGGCTTAGACCAAGGAGGCCAAGCCTCCTCATTTTAAATTCCTGCCGTAACTCTTACTCGAGGAGGACAAGCCTCCTCGCTTTCAATTCCCACTTTAACTATTGTGAAATGGGGTCGAACCTCTACCCCTGTAAACTCCTGCTTGAGCTGTTGTTGTAAGAGGTAAAACCTCTCCCCCTGTAAACTTCTGATTATTTATCAGTGGCTCGTTCTGTATATTATTTGTGAAATAAAATTTATGAGTGAACTAAAACTCCAATTTTTGAAGTGAAGTGTTTCTATTCATCCCTTCGGGAAAACAAACAAACTTGGTAGGAACTATTTATATTGATACTCGGATACTCTCGGCCAAGGCCGAGCTTACCCAACAAAGGACCACCTTCGTTGGATTGTCCAAAGTGCATTAACCCTAAAAAGTCGCAAGCGGGCAGAGGCTCGCACAACGTATGCGCGACACTGAAGGCCCGCACAACCGATGCGCGACACTGGAGGTCCACCGAGACTGTTTTAGTTCCCAACACCGAGACCGCTTTAGTTCTCCAACACCGAGACTGTTTCAGTCCCCCACCGAAAAAACCGTCGTCCATCAATGGATGTCCCTACTTTCAACAATTTTTGAAACACTTCATGGATTCACTCATTAGACGTCGACCGCAACCTCTTCAACTTGGACTCCAACCCCACCATCTGCAACCTCAATTTAATTCAACTCATCGTTGACCTTCAATCAACTTTTGTTACTTGGAAATTCTTCCTTGAAATTCTCTCTCCAATCAACCCCAAATATTTACTACAAAAATTTCCCTTGAACTTATCTTCAATCAACTTTCGAATCATTATTCGTATATTTTTCTCCAATCAACCGTTCGACCGTGTTCCGTCAAAGTTTCGTCTCCCTCTTAGATGACGTCACGAGCGGCACACCTCAGAGCTGAGTGAGGCTGACCTTCAAAGCTTCGTGGAGGCTCGGAGGCACCAGCCTGTTGAACCCCTCACTCTCCGTTTATGTGATGAGTTTTAATTATTAATTATTACTTTTAAATCATTTCCTTAATTATCATTTTCTTTAATTTTAGTAATATTAATTCACTTTTATTTTTCCCTTTTTAGTGTGAAACAGTGAAGTGACTTTTAAACACTTAATAATTTTTTTTAACTAATTGATTTTTAATTAACTGTTCGATAGTAATACGAAATACAGTACTAATCAGACGTTGTCATTGATTCAGTATTCACGTATTTATTTTTCCCAACAGATTATAAATCTGAATTTTTAAATTCTTTTTATAAAATTATCTGCATTGTTTTTTTATTGAGGATATTAAATAATATCATTTTAGATTTTGTTGTGGGACGTAAATGCGATCAGTCATAATTCTGATATTTATACCCATAACTCACATTTTTATTTAGTTGAACCCGGTTAGGTTCCTTTTTTTTATTCTTTTCAATTTAAACCTTTTTCATTAATTTTAGTGAAAATTCATGTTATTGTTATTATAATGTAACCCTTTTTTCTAGTGTGTGATTTTGACGGAATTTCGACCCTTGCCAACGAGACTTCAGCGTTGGGAGATTCGAAAATTACTCGTCGATTACGGCATCCGGAGTAAACGCAGAGTCGCCCATTTTGTTCTACGTTATTTCGTAACTATACAAAATACTTAGACTTTGTTCCATTTATTTTTTTTATTGCTTGTCTCTTACATGGTTATTTTTGTTTTACACACACACTTCCGTGTCAACGACACGTGTTATGATTAACGATGTCCAAACCATTACCCCCCCTGACATGCACTACTGTTAATCTTATAACTCCCTTTTCCGTACTGAAACGTACAGTTGATGTCCCTCACTTTCGCGGTCACGTTAATAATAGATTTGTAGAACCCTCCTTTAAGGATTGGTTCGGTAAAATTGACGATTCGTTTAGAGGTTGTCTAACTACAGATGCGGATAAAATCAGTTTTGCTTTGACACTTGTGACCCAAATTTCGGTGACGCCGCGCGCGTCCGTACCTTTCTTATCGATGGGTCCAATGGGCAAATATATCAATGGTCTTGGGTAGAATTTAAAGGTTTTTGGCAGGATATATATAACGGTCTGCAGGTAATCACGAAGTACTGTGACAGGCAGGGATCCGTCAAATGGGACGTTGACGTTAAAGGTTTAAACAACGGTACACGCCAGTTATTGACTTCCCTTCATTCCTTTATTCATGGATCATGTCATCATTCTTCAGTGATGCGCGAAAGCGCATCTCCCGATAATGTTTCGGTAGAGAATCGGAGTGATTCCGTTGACCCTTCTGGTCTGGGTAGAAAGGCGTTGAGTGTACCTTATTCTGACCACCTTCCCAATCCACTTCCTCTTTGAGTTCTGTACATTCGGAATCCCCAGAAAGTGATTATTTTTTTCTCGAAATCGGTTTCAAACTCCGTTGCCCAGAGGAGACCCTTTTAGGTCGTTTTGATCCGAAATGTTCGTCCAGTATTGTTCCTGCGTCTTTAGCGGATAAATTGCTGTGTCCTCTCGTTAAGGAACCGCCATCCGTTTCATACGTTCGGGATTCCGAGGGTAACCGTATTCCCGTCATTGCGGAAACCAAACTTGACGTGTGGATTGATTATTGTTTTTTTAGTATAGATGTCTCGTTAGTGCCGTCAGAATATTGTCCCGATTTTATTTAATTATTGGCCCAGAATCCCTACGACCCTACGGCTTCCATTTCGACTTTTCGGATGGATGCTTCGTCGATAAATGGGATAAAAGACGTTATTTCCTTCTCTGGTGCGAGGCACCCGAGCAGAACCTGGATAGTGACGATGAAACGTCACCCTTGGAAGATTTGGGTAATCCTGACCCAACTTTCTTCTCTGACTCAGTTGTCTCTGAACCGTTGGTTCCAGCTTGTTCATCAAATGAATTTCCTTCGAGGCGAGAACTCACAGCCTCTCCTAATGATGATTTTTGTGAAGCATCTTGTGACAGTGTTTGTGATGCTAATGTTGAAAACAGTAAAGACAACAATGAAATTGTTGATTCATATAATTATAAAGGTACTTCTGTTGGAAGTCTTTATGATGAAACTTCCGTTGAAAGTAAGTGTAATACTTACGTTAATAATTGTTGTAATGTAAATGGGGATGTGACCAATTCTTTTTAAATGTGAATTCAGACAACTTGGATGATTGCTGTGTAACTGATGTTGAAAATGAGAATTTATCTTCTCGCCATGGTCAGGACAACCATGTTGGTCCCGATGGCCATGACTTGTACGATGATTTAGACACTGCTCCTCAAATTGTCAGTAATTTTAGTCATTCGGACATTGACTCAACTGATTCAGTTAGTTCAGTTGATATAGTTCATTCAGTGAACTTTGGTCGAGAAGACCTCGTTTTTTATTTAGATGGATCAGATATCTATGCATGTCCCAAAAAGGACGCGAATTCTGTTACTGATGTTGTTTTTGGTTTAGATGATGCATGTCCCAAAGAGGACGCGTTAGATGGTCAGGATGACCATGTTTATGATAACTTTTCTCCACAGGACCCGAATTGTTTTGAGTTTACTTCGGCCAACGGCCAATCGGCAATGCCGCCTCGTTTAAGTGGTCTGAAAGATGACCCTGTTTTTGATTTTTTTGGTCATGATGACCGTCATCTTGCTTCAGATGATGCTTTTTCTGCTGTAGTAGCAGCTGGGGAGAATGCCCCACAAGGTCCTGTAGGCGAGTCAGTTTTTGACAGTAACAGTTTAGTAATGAATCGATCGTGTCCCAATGACTTCTTGTTAAACTCCGTTAGTTTGTGCTGTGAGCAGTGTAGCAAGCAATCTTTTCCTAAAGAGCAAAGTGCTCACGTAGAGACGTATTGTCACTTGCAGACATCATGTCTCTCCAGTTGGTCACCCGATTCCCCTGATTGCGATATTCCAAATTTTGGTTTTCCTCCCAATACCCCAACCTCGTGCGAAACCATCGCTGATGCAGACGAAGCATGTTCACATGTTTCGGAGACGCCTTCTTGGACTCTTGAAATGGAGCTCATGGAAGAACGCCCACAAATTTTCATGAAAACTTCTATTAACAACCAAGCAGTTTTGGCTCTTGTTGAAATTTGCTGTCAGGCGAATTACATTCACCAACACGTATACGAGAAGTTACTCAAGGTGGCTACGGAAAAATTCGATTTGCATTCACGTTTGTCCTGCATTGATGATGACTGGGAAGAATACAGTACCGGAGAAATCATCCTTCCTATTGAGTTTGATTCAGTCCCTTATCTGACCCCATTTGTGGTCGTATCTGAACTGAATTGGGATGGAGACTTACTCCTGGGGATGAATTTCCTTATTACGCACGATTTTTATTGGGCCGATAGAGAAGCAGGCCTAATTCGAGGAAAGAACTCACTTTTCGAGTATGTTTGTCACCCCTATTCTTCGGTCTTTTCAGCTGAGGGTGAAGACTCGTTTCAGAGAGCCCGACGGACTCCCTGGAACCAGTTCAAAATAAAAAGGAACTGCTACCAGATGGGGAAGATTCTTCATCAATTGTCAATTGTTCCGTTCTAGTTCCGACGAACGAAGAACTAGAAAACCAACATACTTTTGATAATTTTGAGTACGAAGACTCGAATGTCTTCACAGTAAACCCCTGTGACTCCATCGAGAGCGAGTCACCTCCTTCAGTGACAGTTAGGCCGGAACTTGAAGTTCCCAGTGTTTGGCTATTCCAAATAAATTTGAAAACTCATTTCCCTTAAGTTCCGATTTGGTCATTTCGCTTAAATCCCTATTTAAGGAAGATGACTTGATTCTGTTTTCAAAGGTAGAGGAATTTACACCTAATTCCGAGGCTAAGCCCATAGGTGCCGGGAGCGAACCCGAACCTACTCCTCCGTCGGAAGTTGTACGCGCGGAAGGGCAAGCGCGGAATATTCCTCACTACCATAATATGATCGTTCCATCGATCATTTTCATTTTTCTTCCGCGAATTCATGTTTTCGCCTTCTTGCCTTCTACTTTGCAAATCTTTCTCTTTGGCTGTTCCTGGATCCTTTTCTGAAACCAGTGAAAGTCATTCTTCTTAATCCCGATACACCACCTCCTCTTGAGTGAGCAAGGCTCGTATGGTCAGTCCATTGCTTCCTGGCATGTTGCGAAAACCTTTAACCAAATGACCCACATGCCCGATCGCAAGACAACCTAACCATGCAGCTGATTTGTCTGGCTTCGTATGTTCGTGAAATTCACCCGTATGACCGAACATACCCGCAATTTAGGTTAAGTCGTTTTTTGTTTTAATTTTTAAATTAATCTTAATTATACGGAACTTATAACCTATAAGTGTTCAGTTCAGAATAGCTCATAATTGAGTTCTATTTTCAACCTTTTATTTTTGATTTTTTTTTGTTCAAATTAGTCTTGAGTAATTGTCATTAAGATGTTCTTATATCGGTTGTTAAGGTATCAACCAAAATTATAGCCAATTTTGACACACTATACCAGGATGCCATTCCTTTTCCCCTTCTAATAATTCTATTACACCATGTCAATATTGATAACAACATAACTGCGCCCCTACCATGAATTCCACTAAAACCTGTTATTATCTATGCCCCATCAACTCGTCAAATAAAATTCAATTGTCCTACTGATACTTCTGGTCAATATTAATGGTGAGATACTGCTAATATAACGCTATGAAGGTTACTAATCGAATTGAATTCTGTGCCTAAATTCAGTTCCCAATACCGCTCAATGTACTTTAACTAATTTAAAGTCTTTTTGAGTGCGTATTCATTTTAATTACCTTCATACGTGCAACTGAGTTAATTACGTAAAATCTATAATCCCGATTGAATTTTATTACTTTCGACACCTATTTGAATTCACTTTCCTACTGATTACACTTTCACCCAATTACCCTTACCCACACTTTGAAACACTCTTGAAATCATTGGCGTACTTAGTGGAAAGGAAATTCACTACGCATATCTTATTTTTATCATATAAATCTTATTCTAAAATCATTGGCTATCACGATAAAGTATATTTAATTGCAGTTAACTGATTGATGTTTACTCTGGATTATTTGAATTTATTTAAACTTAATTGCTGCTTACAATATATAATCTTGCCTGTTGTTTTATTAAGTTAATTTTAACCAACCTCTAAGCTAATCCGTTCTTCAAAATTTCATGATTTACCATTGACCACTAAGGATTCAGTTCTTCCCGGGATGAACCAATTACTTTCATATTCTACACACAACTGTACATACCCACTCAGCTAGACACGCGTATTACCCATATTTTTTCCTACGTATACGCAATCACGTATAACTTCAACTATAAATTCCTTTTCCCCATTTTTGGGTAAACCACCTAGCATTTGCACTCTGTGCCAAATACACACGACCCAAGGTCTATACATCGTCTATTACGTAATTCTATCTTCCTTCTCCCTGGATATTCTTAATGGATAACAATATCTAAGTATCTAAAACGGTAACTAGATAAATTTTCATGTTTTCAATAAATTAATTTTACTTTTCTTTAAATCAATTTTAATCTTTTACCAACTTATTCGGACTTGAAATAAGTTTACATTCTGCAACCGTGCTCCCACTGCTGAAGACTTCGTCCACCAATAAAATTTAATTCAATTTTTATCTACCATAGTGAATACGATTAGTTTTTTTACTGTATAATCATGATATCTTCGGAAACTCTTATCTCTGTCATTACTGATGGATTAAACTCCATTTCAAGTAGTCACCAGATGAATTGAAAATTCCTGAACCTTAAATTTTGAATTTTCCTTTTAACCATTATTTACTATGTATGTATCTTTTTCCCTAAAATTATCTTAACCTTGGAAGTCTTTCCGAATTTATCACGGTTCCGTAAATCTTGTTACTATAACGTTGGACAAACTAAAAATTTTACTTAAATTAGATTCAATCCTGTAATTGGAACTTTAACTGAAATAATTATGTCGAAATGCCAGAAATAACTTAGATGGTTCATTAGTTTATAGGATTGTTTATGTAGTATGAGCCACAATTAATCATACTTATAATTGTTTTTTTTAAGGTGACAACTTCGGACTTTATCATACCTTGTTGATCTAGTTTCCACTACAATTCTAGTAATCAGACCTCAACCTTGTTAATTTATTTGCTGTGATTTTAAAATTTTTCCCTTGATTTCTTTTTTTTTATTATTTCATTAATATAATTATCGTTCTTCTCACTAAATTGCCTTGGTTAATCCAACCCGAAATTGTCACTGTTTCATTTTTTTTTAATATATTGTAAATAAACTTCCACTCCACCATTACATCCTTTTTCATAGGGGAGAGCAGTGTCACAACCATGCGATTTACCATTTCTATGGTTGAACAGTATCCATGTTTGTGCCATTAGAAGTTCGCTGTAAACAGCGAATGTCCCCCCCTTAGCTGTGCCTCTCTAATTCGTCTCCTTTGATTTCTCCCAAATAATGACTTATGCTGTACGTACAGAGTAAGTCACTCTGACGTCATAAAGTAACTTAGTTTCCTTCACGTTTCGATCACGTGCTTAGTACGAGGCTATCCTTAGTATTCAATGTATGGTACATTCTTTAATACTAATAAAAGCCTTACTATCTATAAGTCATTATTTATATGTTGTGTCCTGTCTGGTGTTACGCAATATAAATGTTATGCAACCATACTCATTCATACATCCATGTTCCTTCTTGACCGTTGTCCTTTACTAATTTTATCACCTATTACCTATTTTATTACCTATTACCCATTGTCTAGTTATTCTCTATCAACTTATCAGTCTATGTTTACTCGTGTCTATATTACGCACACAACCTATTGTGTGACGAATGATATGTGTACACTACCGTGTGCAGTCGTACATGTCTATTGACGATCATGATACGTACATGTATTCTTTTTGTTTTATTTTTTTTTATTATTTCACCACTCGCAAGTTGTCTATTATTGCTGAGACGAAGGCTCGAATTCCGATTACGTCGTCAAAAGCGAGCCTCTGAATTCGAACTCTTCTCTCTTGCCTCTGCTACCAATTTATAACGTTAAGATGTGATGTTATATTATTATAATATACCATATTGTTCCCTGCCAGGCTACTGGTTAATCTCTACATAGTTACCCACGTTCTCATTATCTGTACTTACTACTTCTACCTAATTGTCATTCAAATTCCGTTACTTATGTCTTACGTTATCATTAATGTCCGTGTACTTTCAAATGAAAAGTACACCATATCTTTTCTCCGCTTTCCTCATCGCTGGCTAATTAGACTTTCAAATCATGATAACCAACCATTCCTCTAATAATATTAGACATAATTTGGCGTAATCACTGTTAACTATAAATATATAACATTGTTGTTAATCCCTGTAAATTATAAAACAACGGAGAACTCTCCTTCATTATTTAACTTGTGTTACCTATTCAGATTACTTCAGTATTAGATATGTCAATTAACACATTGCTAAAATTGTAATTAACGGTAATTAATGTATGTAATATAATGTAATTTATGTACTTAATGTACTCTGTACATGTCAGTCCCCCGACATTATGTCGCCACCCAAAAGTGTATACCTTACAAAAATTAGTATTTTTTTGTTAACTTTTTGCTTAAATTATGCTTAACGTCAGAATTCTTTAGCTCTCCAGCTAAAGTGGGAGCTTAACCTTCGACTGCATTCCCCCAAAATTGAGGCTTATTTATTTCTTGTATTGTAAATTAAATCATTCCTGCCTGAGCTCTTGATACCAGAGGTTGCACCTCGCCCCTTTAAAATTTCCTCCCTGAGCCGTGTTACCAGAGGTGGCTCCTCTCTCATCTTAAATTCCTGCCTGAACCTTTACCCGAGGAGGCCGAGCCCCCCTCGCCTTAAACTCCTGCCTGAGGCTTAGACCAAGGAGGCCAAGCCTCCTCATTTTAAATTCCTGCCGTAACTCTTACTCGAGGAGGACAAGCCTCCTCGCTTTCAATTCCCACCTTAACTATTGTGAAATGGGGTCGAACCTCTACCCCTGTAAACTCCTGCTTGAGCTGTTGTTGTAAGAGGTAAAACCTCTCCCCCTGTAAACTTCTGATTATTTATCAGTTGCTCGTTCTGTATATTATTTGTGAAATAAAATTTATGAGTGAACTAAAACTCCAATTTTTGAAGTGAAGTGTTTCTATTCATCCCTTCGGGAAATAAAACAAACTTGGTAGGAACTATTTATATTGATACTCGGATACTCTAGGCCAAGGCCGAGCTTACCCAACAAAAGACCACCTTCGTTGGATTGTCCAAAGTGCATTAACCCTAAAAAGTCGCAAGCGGGCAGAGGCTCGCACAACGTATGCGCGACACTGAAGGCCCGCACAACCGATGCGCGACAGCTATAGAAATGGCTTTACAAAACTAAAATTAGCTCAAGAAAAAACAAAAATACCAAAAACAGCTAGTTATTAATAAAACCCCAATTTGGGAAACCAATAAGTGCTTTAGTGCAAAGCTCTGTTTGAACAGTCTTTGGGCACGTTTGCAAAGAACACTAACAAGGAGACCGTTCATTTAGCTCATAATTTTGACGAAGCATGTGATTACGCCAAAGCTGGCAATAAAGAGGTTCTTCAAATTATGCACGTAGGTAACACATACGTAATATGTTACAATAGGAGTTTGCTACAGACACATCCCGCGTCACAAACATCCCTGTGGTTATTTTTACAAAGGCTTAAGGGCGCATTAAGATTTGGGGCCTGTACGGCCTTGTACGCCGATACCGACAATGTAGTGTTTACGGCGAAGGAAAGTGAATATATGCTTTGTATAGGCGAGTTCCTCGATGAATTTACTGACGAGATCAAAGATGAGTATGGCGACAGAGCTTACGTGGACTCATTTGTTTCGAGTGGTCCAAAAACTTACGGGGTACGTGTGAAGGCGAAGGGTATCACTTTAAACCCAACAAACCGTGAGATCGTCAACTTCAACTCACTCAAAGACCTGGCGAGCTTGGAGGTTCCAGGAAATGATGACGATGCTGCGCCTCCTCACTTGGTTGTTTGGAGTCACAACTTGAGAGTGCAGGAACTAGGAGGAGTAAAGGAGCTTAGACAGGGCCGGCTGAAAGGGTTGTGGCGCCCAGAGCCAATTTTGCTTTGGTGCCCGCCCCCATCCCATTTTTTATATATTCACTACATTTTATTAAAATTTTAAAATAAAAAATATATTTTACTAATTTGAAATCAATAACTATTATCCAAGTAGCATTAATAACATACATACTCGTTAAAATTTCGGCTTCAAAGATTAACTTTTCGGGCCTTAGCAGCTGCATATCTTTGGATTATTTCATCCAGATCTAAATCCTTGGCGATGGCATGTTCAATTGATAAGGTTGCCAACCCATCCAACCGATCTTGTTTTATCGTGGAACGGGGATAAGTTTTGATTAATTTCATCTTTGAAAAGCTCCGTTCTGCGCTGGCCACTGATACTGGCAATGTTAAAAGAATTCTCAGCACCACTGGATTACTCCCATACATTGCTAGGAAAATTAAAAAGTAAATAAAAACAGCTATTTTTTTAATTATATTCTTGAAAATATCTGATTTACGCAGGAAAGTAAATATTTTTAATATCTTATCAGTGGTGAAAAATCAATATTTAGAAAATTTAAAAAATATTATCCAGCCTTCAGGCCTAATACTGTAGACAAGTACACATAATTAAGGAAAATGTCAATGAGATAGGCCTTTCAAGTAAATATTCATTACATAAAACTTACTTTTATTCCATTCGACCTAATTTTCCACTACGTATCACTAAAATGTACAACACCAGATATAAACACATTTTACGTGCGTATTTTGATGAATTGGCCTATTATTATAGTAAAAACAAAGGGAAAATTGCAAGAAAGTGGCAGTAGGCTACTAGGCTAACACGTCATCACTAAATTCTTGAGCAAACGTCACATATTTGTTATCATAATTTTGTAGTTATATTTAAGTTTTGAACCACACATATTCATCTCATTTAAACACCTTCTAGAACACAAGGTGTCAACATTACTTCATATGTTGATATCCTCCTATAGCTACCACTAATGCAAGATTCTACATTTCAACAAAAGAACAGAGATAAAATATGAGCTAAACATATTTTCGCTGGTAGGAAAACATTCATCAGCAAAATTTGGCGTAAGGGAATGTACACTAAAACACGAACACACCCTTATTACTTATTATATATTCCCTGATGTAGCAGTGCTGATAACTTGCCTATAATATGGTTAAAAAATTAAGAAGAATTACAGCGGTCTGGTGAGAGTCGTCGCCGCGTGAGAAACCGCTGGCCATTGTTTACATTGTCCTCCTCCCACGGCCACACCTCTCTCCTCTCTCACCTCCTCCGGCGCCCTAATTTTCTATGTAGAATTCCTTTTTTAAACTGTTCACTTGTTTCTTGTTGATTGATAGCGATTTTTTTTTTTTCTGTTACTCTTTCGATTTTTGGCGCCCCTTAAACTTCGGCGCCCTGATCCAGTGCCACGTTGGCTCGCCCTTAAGCCGGCCCTGAGCTTAGAGGGACTAAGGTGTGTCGCAATACCTAAAGGAAACGTTACTAATAACTGGGACCTACGATACTGTTCCCTTTGTTTTCCGTGAGGAATGATTAGTCAGTGTACATATTTTTATTTAATTTATTTTATCCTTTTTAAAGTTTTTTACTCTTTATTTATTTTATAAATTATTTAAAAAATTTACCCGCTTGTTTATTATTATCATGAATGTTTATTTACTTGTAAGTATTTATTTTATAAATTATTTAAATCGTATACTTTAAATAAGTTATTTTGAGTTTTTAGGTTGTGTGTATAATTTTCTTTCAATTTTTGAATGGATACGCGCGAGCCATGTGTGTGTGTGTGTGTGTGTGTGTGTGTGTGTGTAACATTCCTGTCTGGACATGACGTATAGACTTCGACCAGTGTAATGAGAGTACGAATAGCTGTTCTTAATTTGGATTTCCTTTCTAGACATGATCATTCGTTGTGTTTAATCTCGTTAGTCATTGGCAAACATCGCTGTTGTGAACACGTACTCAGCTACTGAAATTTATACTTTTAAGTTTTACCATAATTACCTGCGTGTATGAGTGTGTGCTTATTTAACTTTTTAACAACGATGGTTGCCTCTGATATTACGTGCAACACTTTTGTAAAGTGGTACTCCGTAAAGTCTGAAGATGTAGTGAATATCCGACGTCCGTCCTTTCACGCGTCTTTTGAAGTTTTTAAATCGACCTTAATTCACGCAAGGATGAAGAATCAGGATAGTCAAGTGCTTGATGGTTATTCTGACGAAAATATCACAGGGATTCGTAATGTTAAAGATGTCTTGGAGTATATGGCAAATTTAAGTTGTCAAAGACTATAACTACAGCGAAGCAAAAGTTCAAACGATCACTGAAGAAAAACAGATTCTGGATTCCGAAACTCGTTGACGAATGGTACGACAAGACTTATTACGTCATGTTATACATCACCGATTACACTCCCGCAACAAAAAACACCAACCTAGTGATCATGGACAATTTAAAGTATTTTTACCACTACATCAACGCTTACCACGATCAGGTGTCTAGTGAGGTCATAGCTAAAGACTTGTGTACCTTTCTGTTAGAACTTAGTGACGAGTACTTTTTGTCTCCCAGAGTGGAACAGTATGGACACGCCCCTATCTCTCGAATACAGCCTCTCATTGTTAATTGATTTACTATCGAACCATTTAAGGGGTTAAGTAATCTTGTGTATATACTTCCCCCCCCCGAAACTACATTTTCATGTCGATACATATCCTTATAATTATGTTTCCTTCAGCGCGACCGAGTCGCCGAGTCATCAACAGAATTCGCTTCGACCCTAAGAAGCATGACTCACCATCAGGTCAGGTCACGAATTGAAGCAAGCAGCTCGCACCTCCAGTAAGAAAGAAAGATGGAACTACTGCTGGACAGTATCCTTAACGCTCAATATGCAGTGAATTTTTCTAAATCAGAGAGAGTTTAAACGCAGCAGTGCGCAATTAATTATGTGCCCGAGACAAATTATAAACGTACAGACTACCCCAAACGTAATGTTATTATTTGAATGTTGATGAGATGTCGATAATCTTTGTGTTGGTTGAGAAATGGTTGGAGGAGAATAATAAAGTACCAGCTACCGCGAGTGCAACAAGAATAACGATAAGTGACACCCCCTCATACTGTATTATTTGTACTTTAACTGTGAGTCGCGATACAATTCAACCCTGCGTTGAAACACGTTTGATGTGGAAACTAATCTAAAAACCTTCAGTTAAAACATGTTAATAACGGACTAGTGCCTACTCGTTGCCGATTCATCCTTAATAGACTGTTTGAGATAGCCTCCTTCCTCAACCTCCAACCTGAACTTTATTAAATGCGCGAGTTGATGACATGCGTTAGTTTGAAACCGTTCTCGAGCATGCCTATACATTTTTAATTGATAATTTTATGAAGTGTAGCGATGAACAAGGTGAGAATAGATTGGTGCTTTGAGAATATTTAGAAGACACTTCTCCCGAGAAATACCACTCGCTTTGGGACGCTGGTCTAGAGCGTTACAAACTATCCCTCCCCTTCACCGTTTATGCGCAAGAACTCTTTCTCTATATACGCTGTAACTGTCGCTACGATTTAGAAGACTTCCTCACACATCGGTATGAGCTTTGAACAGTTTTCAATTGAAAAAACTGATAAAAAGATAACATACACTCCCTTAGAACGTATCAACTTTTCATTATAATACTGTAATAACCAACCGTGCACTCAAACAGGCTTTTGAATCTATATGTTCAAAGATTAAGAATTATGAAAATGTTACGACCAATTTGTCAAATAGGAACAAAAATAACCCTAAATGACCTTAAGGCTCTGTATATCGAATATAGATTACCTCATACATTAAACGAGGTATACTTCTAAAAAACTAAATGTATTATTCAAAGCAATGAGAATGTAACTATTTCCACCATTATTTGTGAGTTTGCTGTACTAATAAAAAAATAATATCTTAACATGTTAATAAATATTGTATCCAACTGTGTTTCATTCTACTCCTCACTCATTTTTAAATTATGTCTATTTATGATGCGTCTTAATAAGATGAAAGGAAGATTTATTTATTTTCTTAAGCATTGCTGTGTGTTATATATATATATATATATATTATATATATATATATATATATATATGTGTGTAAGTGTGTGTGTGTGTGTGTGTGTGTGTGTGTGTGACCTGCTGAAGTTGGTCTGCCAGATTGGCTTGTGGCTCCTATATGTATGTGCTCGTGTGCACTCGATGTTGTGCGCTCTAGGTTAGACTAAGTTAGGTTAGGTCAGGTTAGGCTACTATACTTACATTCATAGTAGCACTGGGTCAGTTTGCTGTATTACATTAGGTGGTCTCTAAACCTTATATCCTTTAACAAAAATTTAAATGGTGGTTGCTAAAGTTCATTTCGTGACGTCAACACATATATATATATATATATAGTATATATATATATATATATATATATATATATATATATATATATATATAATTTTAGTAGTATTTTTCATGTTAGGTTGGGTTAGGTTAGGTAACTATACACTATATTCAACTGGCACTCCCCCTCCCTCCGACCTTCTTGGTACTGGCACTGGCACCCCTATCCCCTTCCACCAGTCATCGTAAATGCATCCATATTCTATATTCAACTGCCACTCCTTCACCCCTCTACCCGATAATCCCCTTCCCTCATACCCCGTTGGAACTGGCACGCCCCCCTACACCCTTGCACCGGAACCCCTACACCCTTTCCCCTACTCGTCGTAAATGCACCCATACTGCGAGAACCAGGGAAGCTTTTAGTAACACACCCGCCCCTCCTAGTCACACCCTTAGGTTGTGTTTTGGGGGGCATTTGCTGCGCAAGGCGCAGCGTGCGTTCTATCATAGTATATACAGTATACATAATGATAATGATAGGCTTTATTGGCAAAATATAAATCCCATAATATACAGGGTGTCCCAAAATTAACTATCTATTTCAATGAAATCGGACACATTTTTTAAAAACACACTTTTATTTATGTTTATCATGTTTAATATGTGTTAAAAATGTATAAATTTCTAAATTTTTTTCATAATTTTATTTTCATAATTTTTTCATTATCTGGTCCAATGAAAGACCGTCTGAAGCCATAGAATGGCAAAGAGACTCTCCAAAAGTTAACGTGTGGCTTGGAATGACCAAATCCAAAATTTATGGCCCATTCTTCTTTGCGGAGGCAACTGTAACAGGTACCGTCTACCTTGATATGCTTCAGCAGTTTCTCGAACCACAGCTTCTTGATGATGGCATTCTTGATAATGTTGTGTTTCAACAAGATGGAGCACCATGTCATTATGCTCTAATTGTTCGAGAATACCTCAACGGACGCCTTCCGAATCGGTGGATTGGACGTGGAGGACCTCGACCTTGGCCTCCGCGTTCTCCGGATTTGACACCCCTGGATTTCTTTGCATGGGGTTTCATAAAAACAAAGGTTTATCGCCAAAAGATCAATGCTTCTTGTTGAAACACAACATTATCAAGAATGCCATCATCAAGAAGCTGTGGTTCGAGAAACTGCTGAAGCATATCAAGGTAGACGGTACCTGTTACAGTTGCTCCCGCAAAGAAGAATGGGCCATAAATTTTGGATTTGGTCATTCCAAGCCACACGTTAACTTTTGGAGAGTCTCTTTGCCATTCTATGACTTCAGACGGTCTTTCATTGGACCAGATAATGAAAAAATTATGAAAATAAAATCATGAAAAAAATTTAGAAATTTATACATTTTTAACACATATTAAACATGATAAACATAAATAAAAGTGCGTTTTTAAAAAATTTGTCCAATTTCATTGAAATAGATAGTTAATTCTGGGACACCCTGTATATATATATATATATATATATATATATATATATATATATATATATATATATATATATGTATGTATGTATGTATGTATATATATCATACCCATAGCCACGTTGAGGCAGACGAGGCGTCCGCCTCGTCTGGCTTAACGGACATTTTGGATCAATGAGGAAATTGAATTTGAAAGGAAATCTGAGGAAATTGACAGAAATAGGATTTTACCTGTCTCGTACAAATTATATTATTAATTATTATTAATTTAATAATAAATAATTATAATAATTAATAAAATTATATATAAAATAGTTAATGATTTATTATTATTATTATTAATTATTAATTAAGTACAAAAATTCGATTTTACCTAGAGTCGTACAAATCCAGCGCTCTTTAGCGCTTTTTAGACAAAAGTTATTATTGTCCAATTCACTCTCAGTTACCATACGCTCAAAGTACATAATTTTGTGCTAGGATTAAAAAAATCTTCTGAAGGAGCATGGCCCCGGACCCCCTAGTAAGGCTATTTTCGCCTCGTCTGTTTTTAAGCTCTGGCTACGGCCTTGTATATATATATATATATATATATATATATATATATATATATACACACACAATTAGTTCCTGGTTATTTACTGATCTATTGACACAGGAACACTCTTTTTGAACTGTATAACTTCCTTTGTGCCTGACAAAAAAAACAACTCTGAAGTGTCGCGGTGATTATTTCTGAGTTTGCACAGATGATTTTAAGTCTTATTCCTCGTTAAAAGGTCAGAGGTCATTCAAATACCACAGGAGTGATTTCCATTAAAGACTTCTCAAGGAGGAGTGACTTGGGAAACATAATTTTATCGTGTTTTGTTTACCAGTAATGTTTGATTTGGTCTTCAAACAAAGTTTGAAACGTCAAAATGATAGAAGGCGTTAAAAACAAACACACACACACACACACATTTATATATGTATATATATATTTATATTTCGTGTATATATATATATATATGTATAGAAACGACTTAAGTATAGAGCAGTGTTCTGCACACGAGGAAGAGAAATAACCAACAAATGAAAAATAAGGCACCCGCCCGGGAATCGAACCCAGGATCTTCCGATTGCCGGTCAGACGTGCTAACCACTACACTACTGAGCCACGATAATCAGAAGTTGTAATTCTCCTACATAGGGCAGAAACCAATGCCTTGAGAGGGCACCCTCGCAAATCGTGAATATGTACATTTAACTGCAATGACCACGCAGTTAAATGTACATATTCACGATTTGCGAGGGTGCCCTCTCAAGGCATTGGTTTCTGCCCTATGTAGGAGAATTACAACTTCTGATTATCGTGGCTCCGTAGTGTAGTGGTTAGCACGTCTGACCGGCAATCGGAAGATCCTGGGTTCGATTCCCGGGCGGGTGCCTTATTTTTCATTTGTTGGTTATTTCTCTTCCTCGTGTGCAGAACACTCCTCTATACTTACGTCGTTTCTATACGTTAATATCCTGCTTGGTCATTGCAGTTAAATGTGTGTATATATATATATATATATATACACAAACTCAGAATGGTTTCCTGAGAAAATTATATGTTAAACACAGACCGTGCATGGAACAAGGAACTCTTCTGAGAAAATTAAATCCACTATAGTGAATAAGTAATGGTAAATGACAAATACCATAGTTTTTCTTTTTCATGATGTTAGCCCGACGTGGGCAACGGGTCTCTCGCAAAGAGATCCCATAAATATAGCTTCCCTCACCAGCTATCTGCAAAGCAGACAGGATCCAGCTTTGGGACATGGATCTAGGGTTTAAAGCAAGCCTAGTCCCCTACATTCAGAACCTCTATATAAGTAAAAGACTCGTTGCATTCACGTCGGATTGAATAAATCAAATAAAAAGGGGGTAACTATTGTATTTTTAGCCAAAAAAAACAAAACTTAAACCTCAACCGGGACATTGAGCGTCCACTTTTCAAGGCACGTAACACGTCCGTTTAATATACACAAACTCAGAATGGTTCCCTGAGAACTAACATCATGAAAAAGAAAAACTATGGTATTTGTCATTTACCATTACTTATTCGGACTATTGAATTTAATTTTCCCAGAAGAGTTCCTTGTTCCATGCACGGTCTGTGTTTAACATATATATATATATATATATATATATATATATGTTCCAAAGATTGGATCGGATCGGCTTTATTATAACCAAGCTGAATACTTTAAAATTGTGAACGCACGTATGGAATCTTTACAGAAATTGTTGCTGTGTGAGGTTTGCACTTCCTAGAAATAATGTTGGAAAAATTGTAAAATACATAAATAAATTTCACCCGATCGTGAACATTGGACTATCATATATATATATATATGCATGAGGTCTTCAATAGAAGACTCGATGCGTGGCTCACGACGGTACCAGATGAGCCGGGTGTACCTGAATATGTGCGGTGGAGAGCGCAAGAAAGCAACTCGCTTCTCCACCAAGCCAGGCCTAGAGGCGGGGCCACCAGCTTGACCTTCTTGTGGTTTTATTCATCATAAATATTTTTCACGTGTTACTTTCGTGAAATAATTTTCATATATATATATATATATATGTCACGCATAGGTTGTGCGAGCCTCTGCCCGCTTGCGACTTTTTAGGGTTAATGCACTTTGGACAATCCAACGAAGGTGGTCCTTGTTGGGTAAGCTCGGCCTTAGCCGAGAGCATCCGAGTACCAATGAACAGTTTCTACCAGGTTTTTTCCCGAAGGGATGAATGGAAACACTTCACTTCAAAAATTGGAGTTTTAGTTCACTCATAAATTTTTATTCACAAAGTGTATACAGAACGAGGCACTGATAATGCATAATCAGAAGTTTACAGGGGGAGAGGTTTTACCTCTTAGAACAACAGCTCAAGCAGGAATTTACAGGGATAGAGGTTCGACCCGGTTGACAATAGTTAAGGTAGGAATTGAAAGCGAGGAGGCTTGTCCTCCTCGAGTAAGGGTTACGGCAGGAATTTACGGGGAGGAAGGTCGTCCTCCGCGAGTAGGGGGTAAGGCAGGAATTTAAAATGAGAGAGAAGCCACCTCTGGTAACAACGGCTCAGGCAGGAATTCAAAGTGAGGCAGGTGCAACCTCTGGTAACAAGGGGCCAGGCAGGAATTCAAAGTGAGGGAGGTGCAACCTCTGTAACAAGGGGCCAGGCAGGAATGAATTAATTTACAATACAAGAAATAAATAAGCCTCAATTTTGGGGGAATGCAGTTGAAGGTTAAGCTCCCACTTTAGCTGGAGAGCTGAAGAATTCTGACGTCAAGCATAATTTAAGCATACAACGAAATTTAGAAAGATAAAAAGATTAACAAAAAAAACTAATTTTTGTAAGGTATACATTTTTGGGTGGCGACATAATGTCGGGGGACCGACATGTACCGAGTACATTAAGCACATTACTAAAATATTAATTATTAAGTACATTAATTACCGTTAATTACAATTTTAGCAATTTGTTAATTGACATATCTGATACTGAAGTAATCGAAATAGGTGATGTAATTTAAATAATGGAGGAGAGTTCTCCGTTGTTCCATAATTTAAAGGGGATTAACAACAATGTTATATATTTATAGTTAACACTAATTACGCCAAATTATGTCGAGGTTTTGGCGACGACATCGGAATTCTAACACTGCGAGAGGTGAAATAATTAAAAGAAAAAGTATAAAGAATACACGTGGACTGTTTACATGTACGTAATCATGATCGTCAAGGGACATGTACGACTGCACAAAGTAGTGTACACAGTCGTCACACAATAAGTTGTGTGCGTAATCTAGACACGAGCAAACAGACTGATAAGTTGATAGGGCATAAGTAGACAATAGGTAGATGAATGAATAAGTAATAGTATTAATAAAGGATAGCGGTCAAGAAAGAACATGGATGTATGAATGAGTATGGTTGAATAATATTTATATTGCATAACACCAGACAGGACACAACATATAAATAATGACTTATAGAGAGTGAAGTTTTTATTATTATTAAAGAATTTACCATACATTGAATACGAAAGATAGCCACATACTAAACACGTGATTCAGTATTCAAGGTATGGAAGGAAATTAAGTTACTTTATGACGTCAGAATGATTTACTCTGTACGTACAGTATAAGTCATTATTTGGGAGAAATCAAAGGAGACGAATTAGAGAGGCACAGCTAAGGGAGGGACATTCGCTGTTTACAGTGAACTTCTAATGGCACAAACATGGATACTGTTCAACCATAGAAATGGTAAATTGCATGGTTGTGACATATATATTATATATATATATATATATATATATATACACACACACACAGTGCTCGAATTGAGAGGGCATGGCATCCCCCTTGTTAACTCAAAATCAAATAGCCATCCCCCTTGTTATCTAAATAAGATACGCATTAACAACAATCTTATTCTGACTACAGCACAGAAAGTAAAATAAAATATCTCCGTATGACGTGGTTTTGATTTATTAAAAGACTAATATATTTATAAGTTTTTATGTGAATTAACTGGTTTAAAATAAATATTGTACGGTCGTATAATGTGTTGTGATTAAAGGAAGGGAACAGGGGGTTGATTGTGATTAAAATGGATTTTATCATGGTATTTCAAAATATAGTTTGAAGTTAGGTGCCATAATTTACTTTCATGAAAAAATATGGAAATCAAGAGAAAAACGTTTCACTAAACTGTTGATTTTGTTGCATATCGTTCCTTGAAAAGTCACCGGAATGTAGCATGATGCAGTTACATTTTTTAAATTTTTACAAGGGCATGTTCCCGGATCCCCCTATCCTACTCACCCTCACGACCATCCCCCTTGTTAAAATTTTACAACTCGAACGCTGTATATTTATCGTATATTAATGTTTATTTTTGTTAGAATTTTCATATAAAACGTGAAATACATTGCCAATGTATATATATATATATATATATATATATATATTGGCAATGTATTTCACGTTTTATGTGAAAATTCTAACAAAAATAAACATTAATTATTATTGTATTAGAGATAAACTTACTCCATATTTCATGATGTACTCTAGAAATACAATAGTACTCGTGATTCACTGGAAACGAATAAGTGTAAAAATTTCGCGTAGAAACAAAAATTTTCTAAAAAGCATAAAAAGTTACTTATCAATAAAGACCGAGTTTTGTCTTTTGAATTTTTTTATACCCAAATGTCTCTCCCAACGCAGTGAGGTCGCGTCAGGAGCAGGCAGGGAGCACCTCAATGAATCACATTCAATTCATCAGCTGACATGACAATAATGCACCTGCCTCAGGGCAACAGTTCTACAGCCTATTCCCGCAAACTACTCCACGATTTACCCAGACCGCTTCATACACCCTGAGGCAGCACATTGCCAGCCCGTCGCCCCCATATATCACATCGCTCCATTTTCTTCTATCCAGCGCGCGTCTTTCACCCTCCCATACGTCCAGGCCCCGCTGACTTAAAGCTTCCTTCACCCCATTCCTCCATCTCCTCTTCGGTCTACCCTCTCCCTTTCCCACTCCGCCTCCGACACGTAAATCCTCGTCACCATCCTCTCCATATGCCCAAACCATTTTAACACCCCTTCAGGCCTTCATTTGCTCTCTTCATAAGACTCCTTTGACTCCCACACCTCTCACGGATAACAGTGTTTCTCACACGATCAATAATAATCTGTCTCACCTTACAGATTATCTTCAAGCATTTAATTTCATTTCCAGTACATTCACAGTTCTCCTCTCCTTCGCATTCGCCACCCAAGCCTCACCTCCCTACAACACTGTTGGCACTACTATACCTTCATACATACCCACCTTCGCACCCATAGACACTGAACTCCCCCTCCAAACACTTCTTAGGGCACTCAGTACCTTTGCCCCTTCTTTTACACTGTGACTCACCTCCTCCTCCATAGTCCCATTCCTCGCCACATCCACCCCTAAGTACCTGAAACATGCCCCTTCTTCCATTTCCTCACCATACAAACTTACACTCAGTTGCTCACGAACCTCCCTTTTACAACACCACACAACCTTCCTCTTATTCACATTTACTCTTAGCTTCCTTCTTTCACACACCCTCCCGAAATCAGTTACCAGTCTCCGTAGCTTTTCTCTCGAATCCACCACTGGAGCCATATCATCTACATCCAACAACTGGTTCACTTCCCAAGAACCTCACCCCGCAACATGCTTCACACCCGCTCCCCTCTCGATGACCTTTGCATTCACCTCTTTCACCACCCCGTCTATAAACACATTAAACAACCATGGAGACATCACACAGCCCTGCCGTAGACCCACTTTCACCGGAAACCACTCACCCTCCTCTCTTCCCACACGCACACATGCTCTACTCTCTCGGTAAAAACATTTCACCGCATTCAACAACGATCCCTGTACCCCATACAGCAACAGCACTTGCCACAACGCCTTTCTGTCAACCCTATCTTACGCTTTTTCAAGATCCATGAACGCCACATACAAATCCCTTTCTTTCTCCAAGTATTTCTCACACAACATCTTCAATCCAAACACCTGGTCCACACACCCTCTACATCTTCTAAAAACCCCTTGCTCCATCCCAATCTATTGCTCCGTGCATGCCACCACCCTTTCAATCACCACTCTCTCATACGCCTTACCTGGCACACTCAACAGACTAATTCCTCTATAATTCGAGCATACATTTTTGTCTCCCCTGTTTTTATACAGGGGGATGCTACATGCACTCCGCCAGTCCTGAGGCAGCTCGCCTCTGTCCATACACGCATTAAACAGACACACTAACCAATCAACACTACATTCACCGCCTTTTTTCAGGAGCTCTACAGCGGTCTCATCCACTCCTACCGCTTTTTCATCTTTCACCCTGCCTAGGGCTTCCACCACCTCCTCCCTACGGACCAGCCCATTCGCCACAATTCTCATACTCTGAACCTCCTCTCTGCCCAAACATACCACATCTGCTGCCTTATCTTTCGACACATTCAATAGTCCCTCAAAATACTCACTCCACCTTGTCTTCACATCTCTCTCTGTCATCACTTCCCCATCAACTCTTTTCACAGTCATACTCATCTGTCCTTTCACTTTCCTCACATTATTCACTTCTCTCCAAAACATTTTGTGTTCCCTGAAATTTTCTGTCACTCTCATACCCCATTCAGCTCTCGCACTTTTCTCTTTACTTCTTGCCTCCTCCTCTTATACTCTTCCCAATCGCCCACACTTCTGCTCTGCAAGTACCGAGCATATAATTCCCTTTTTTATTAGTGTCACCAAAAAAATAAAAAATAAATATAGCCAAAGAAAAAAATATTTCCAATTAGCAATTTTTTATGCTTTTTAGAAATTTTGTTTCTAGGCGATCTTTTTTCCGAAACTACATTTGTAATTTTTAACATTATTATAAAACTAAATTTAAAATATACAAAGCTCCGACATTAAGTCATTTTAATATTTTTATTTGATAATAAATAGTTTTAGTAGTATAGCCGCAAAAGGGGAGAGTGCAAGAATGTTGCAGGTTATTATGTAATGTTGCAAAGGGGGGTGTTGCAAAGGGGGTTGTTGCAAATGGGGGTTGTTGCAAAGGGGGTGGGGGGAAACTTGGAGGCGGCGTTATCCCCCAAGAGAGAGAGGAGGAGAGAAAGGAGGAGAGGTGTTCACCTGGCAGGAGCCAAGTGCACATTAAGACTTCAGCCGAGTTGGCGTTGTTTTATAGGCTCCTAATCAGCCAGTTGGCGTAAATGGCTTGAGTTGCCAGATACCGCGATACCATTGTATACATTATTATACAGTGCCCGCGAAAAGTATCCGATCACTCAAGAAAATACAATATTTTCCCTTAATATTCAGAGACACGTAATTCACTTTCTATTTGTTCTAGCGACATCTGGTAACTTTGAGGTTGCTCGCTGATATGAGAGCTATCCAACGCATTCTCAAATTAGTGTTCTGGTAGCCTTCGTTGCGGGTGGCTGTGTCTCAAATTTGTCAGATTTCACTGTTTGTGTAAATTTCTTGATTTTTTTTTTTTTTTACAGAAAGTGGTGTAAATAAAATTTATATATAATGTGTGCTAAAAAACAACTTAAGAGTGATTGTCGAGGTGCTATTGTTGCTTTGCATGCATGTGGGAAATCACAGAGACAGATAGCTAAGGAATTAAACATATCCCAAAGTACCGTTAATTTATGGGTTTCACGGGCTAAGAACAATGGTGGCCTAACCACACCAGTCCCTAAAAAACGATCTGGCAGACCGAGAAAAACAAATTCGCGAACAGACAAACTTATGAAACGTTTAGTATTGAAAAACCCAACAATAACTGCGAAAGAAATAAAATTTAATATGAATAATTTGTTATCTGGTGTTTCTGAACGAACTATCCAGGAGCGGCTCCAAAAAGAACTCGGATTACCATCTCGCCATGCTGCTAAGAAACCGTTCATTAATGAAAAAATGCGTAAAAAACGTGTCGCATTTTGTAAAAAATACATTCATTGGACTGTTGATGACTGGAAGAAGGTTTTATTTAGCGATGAGTCGACATTTTTGACATTCAGAAGTTGTCCAAAAAAGGTTCGCCGGCCTATTGGCTCAAATAGGATGGACCCTAAATACACCCTAAAGACAATGAAACACCCTCCAAGTGTGATGGTTTGGGGTTGTTTCGGTTACTATGGGCATGGAAACTTATATTTTCTTCCGAAGAACACAACTATGAATGGTGCACGGTATTTAGCAATGCTACAGGATAAACTTCTAATGGCAATGGCAATCCAAAGGACAAAAACATACATGCATGATGGTGCACCATGTCACAGGGCCAAAATAGTGACAAAATGGATTACTGACAATAAATTTGATATTTTGGATTGGCCTGGTAATAGTCCAGATCTCAATCCGATAGAAAATCTGTGGCTAATAATAAAAAATAAGGTTGAATGCCACGACACTGGCTCAGTCGAAAAATTACAAGAGGCCATCAAAAAGGTATGGTGCAAGGAAATATCAGTGGAAGTTTGTCAAAACTTGATTAAATCCATGCCAAAACGTCTAGAACAAGTCATCCAAACCAAAGGACAGATGACAAAATACTAATATAAGGTTAGTATACATTTAAACATTGTTTTTTATGTAAAAAATACAAATTTCAAGGGTGATCGGATACTTTTCGCGGGCACTGTAGACTCCTAATCAGCCAGTTGGCTGTAATTGGCTGCCAGATACCTCTTTTTAGCAGTATTATTGTATACATTATTATTATATACGCCTAATCAGCCAGTTGGCTGTAAATGAGTTGCCAGATAGCGCCATGTATTCCGAAGACTGAGTTGCCAGATACCATTGTATACACTATTATAGACTCCTAATCAGCCAGTTGGCTTAGAAGGCTTAAATATTGCCAGATACCTGTTGTATACATTATTATATTTGAATACCGGTAGTAGAAGGCATAACAATAAACAACATTGCATCATTCTTTTTATTATAAATATATAGAAAATAAATATACATTTGAGGAATATGCATATAACAGAAATATATACACACAATTATGGATATATATAAAATAAAATATACATTTCAAATAAATATACTTTTCAATAGAAATATGTACATAACAGTACAGGAGAAATATACACACACACACAATTATGGAGATATATATAATAAATAAAATATACATTTCAAATAAATATACTTCAATAGAAATATGTACATAACAGTAGGAGAAATATACACACACACAATTATGGATATATTTATAAAATAAATATACTTTTCAAATAATATACATTTCAATAGAAATATGCGTATAATCGGGGAAATGTCAAGCAAAATATAAATACAATTCACTTTTTTTCAAAATACTAAACTCGGTCTTAATCGAGTTTACAATTACATCATTATTGCTCTGCATTACGCAGTATATGCGGCTTAATAATATTTCACCGCTTAAAGTATAGGGAAACCTGTATTCGATATGAAGGGCTTTCATATCGTTCAGTACTATTTTTGTTCCCACTTTACAACCGGTTGGTAAGTCATCTTTAAACACGTCTAGAATACAATCAAAAGCACGCACAAAGAGTTCATCGTTAGCTACATTATTAAACACAAGTTTATAAGAACGCTTTTCCAATCGAGGGTTTATTTCTACCGACTCGAGCTTTTCAATCGTGAACTCACTCAACATAGCGGCAATTGAAATAATCTTCTAAATCGTTACGACAACTGCGCGTTATATAAAGAAATAGTTCTTCAGGGTGAACGGTGTAGGTGAGCTCAGCCTTGTACCGATCAATTGCTTTGTACCAAAGTTCATGGTATTTCAAAGAGTCTAAACTTTTTAAATAAACATCCAGCACTAGACCATTCTCACCAGCCCTACACTCGGTAAACCCATCGAGCAGAGCAGTGTATGCGTATTCAAGTACTGTATCAAAATAAAACATATCCGTAACACGCGCGTCTAATATAGGTTTCAGTTTACGGAATCCGACGATTTCAAACATTCTGTCGAGGATGAAACGGTTTCGCGTAGGAATAAGAGCGTTATTATCAGAAGCATTCTTCCACATCAACCGTATATCAATGCACGGCCGATCGTTATTTATACACAACGTACATACAACGGCGTATGAGGGTGCGTCACTAATCTGCTCTCTTCTTGTACCTACGTTAGCAGGTATTTTATAACGATCTTCACTCCACTTCTCAACTATCACAAAGATTCTATTCATCTCCTCGATACTTAAATAAACCCGTTTGTTTGTCGGTCTACATTCCGTTTCCAGTACATAGCTAATGGTACCGGAATTACGCCTGAACACGCGCAACGATTTCGTCACGGACACATCGTACGAGGCGTGAGAATGCTGCTCAAAGGAAGTTCCATCGTATTCGAAGAGCGCACGTCCACTCGGCTCAAGCTCTGAGATAACTATGAGCCGTGTGAGGCACGCAGGTAGGCAGGAATGGTTCGACGGGCGGCTGACTCGATGATACGTGAATGGGCTTGTTCCGCGAGTCGAATTGTTGTACCGGTACAAGAATATCACTACCAGCCTACGCACCAGACATTTTGGATAAGAACTAGGAACATTTTATGTTTACTAAATCTCCACACTCAGCGCACTATTTGAGAGGAACATATGTTCATATTTTTCCTTTCTGCCCATCAAACGATACTCGTCTCTAAACTCTGTTAAAAATTCACGCAGGGCACTAGCCACAACCTCACTACGAACCTCATCATGATATACGTTAATATAGTGATAAAAATACTTAAGATTGTCCATGATCACGAGATTCACATTTCCAGTCGTAGGGTATGAGTAATCGACATGGTGTAGCATGACGTAATACCGCTTGTCACACCACCCATCAGCAAGACTCATTATCCATACCTGCTGCTTCTCTTCTGCACGCGTTGTTTCTTTTACTTCACGGTGTATGTGAGACTTTATAAAGTTTAGCTCTGCAGTATACTTCAGCACATCGTCTGTGCAACGAAAGCCTTCAACGGTCTCACCAGAACATCCGTAGAGTATTTGTACATCTTGGAACTTCGCACAATCCAATGTGTTTTTAAAAGAGGCATAGGAGGGATGAATAGGAAGTTTTTCGGTATCCACCACATCCTGGCACTTTACTGAATACCATTTCGTAAACGTTGTACAAGCAATATTAAAGGTAGCCATTTGAATACACGTCTGATCTGAATACACGTCTGATCTCTCGGGCTTACTGCGGTCGACTGACCACGCAGGGACTCCCAGATAGTAGCATGACTCACGGTCTTACAGTGGGCGGAGCTTAGAACTTTCACCTACACACACACACACACACACACACACACACACACAGGAGAAAGTGAAACGCTATTTGAAACATGATTTATTTAATAAACGAGATATTCAAGTTATATATATTTACAAATACGATTTAATAAACGAGATATTCAAGTTATATATATATATATTAATATATATATTATATATATATATATATATATATATATATTTACAAATAGATACGATTATATACAAGACGTGTGAGTTAGAAGCATCATTGGTATCCAAAGGGTACGGTATCATAGGTACCAGGTAACTGGTAACGTTTCCTATAGGTGTTACGGCACACCATCGTACCCCTAAGTTCCTTCACGCCCCCAGCTTCTGCGCCCGAAAATTGTGGGTGCCTACAATTAGTTGGTGAGGTTGTTCATCCAAACATACTAGATCCTTCAACGACTCAAAGTTAACAACCTCCCGATTCGCATGGTTGAGCGTAATACCCTTTGCCTTCACGATATATTTCATTTCATCCCCCACCCTGACCCGTACCCATAAGTCTTAGGTCCTGTTGAGGCAAAAGAGTCGGCGTATGCGTTGTCCCCATACTCATCCTTGATCTCATCAGTGAGCTCGCCGAGGAACTCCCCAATAGTGGCATGTATTCACCCTCCCTCTCTGTGAATATCACGCTATCTGTATCGGCATACAATACTCTCCGCCCAAGAGAATGCAATAGACCCCAAAGTTTTATACGGGCGTAGGCTGTTGTGAAGCTGGCCACAGGTATGTTTGTAACCCTTGAGGTATCTGTGGCAAATTCAGTGTTGTTGTACTTTATTACGTAAGTATTACCTACATTTACGATCTCCATGACCTCTTTATCGGGGGCATTGGCATAATCCCAGACATCGCTATAACTTTGTGCCAAATGAATGCTCCCTCTGCCGGTATTCTGCGCAAATTTTCCCCATAGACTGTTTAGACACAACTTTGCACTAAAGCGCTTGCCAGGATTCTTTACAATTTGGACACGATCAAGTTGTATACCTTCGCGGTCGCGGTAACGTTGAATATAGGCAGACTTTTCATCTTCGGTATCAACTCCTCGCGGATACCCTGATGCCTCAACCTTATCCTTCAAAAAGGTGTTTATATATGGTGTGAAAAGGTTGGGTAGCTTCTGAAACCTCCACACCTCATGTATCTTCAGTATTCTATAACCATGGCGCACGGCTAGGGCCAACTCAGGACTTGTATATACGCCTCTGATCTTACGCTGGTGGGGTATATGGTTACATTCGCCGTTATCCTCTTCCGCGCACTTCACGCACAGGGGAAACATGAGCTTGTCGTCGATAACGACAGGTAAGATCGGCATCCATAAATTGCGTGGGGGGAGTACGTCTACGAAAGAGATCCCAAAGTAACGATCATTCAAATTTTTTGAAAATTCATTGATGGATGGTAGGCTAGGCCCCACCAGTTTCTCAGGAGCGCCCACGGGGTACGGATTGCTCTTCATCACGTATGGGTATAAAGAACAGAAATCGTAGTAATGGAGCTTCACGCCCTCCGTAGGTGGGAAGTATAGTCTGAAAGGATTTGTACGTCCTCCAAACAAGCTATCACCACATTTGAGAGGATCCAGCACCATTGAACGCTTGATCGCTTTTATTTCCTCACGGTACACCTCGTCTGTCTCCATCCGTGCATCATATTCATGCTCCCACAAGACTTTGTGAGTGAACTGTGATCCTATAAGTTGATCGCGGGTGCGGGTCGATGCAAGACAGTCGGCAGGAGACCTACCGTTGATATCTCCGGTGACTCCGCACTCAGGACGGGGGCATCCATGCCACCAGCAACCGTTAAAGGAGTACACAGTCTTCACACCAGTGACACGGTTTTCACTTAACCCATCAACCCAAAAAACACGTCCATTAATCTTAATGGGTACTTCACCCGTGTTGCGGGCGTGCTTTATGTATACACCTGTCTGTTGCTGTAGGTGTATGAGCCAGTAAATAGCCTTGTGCCCGTAACTGCGGGGATTGTTTCGGTGAATAATGGCTAAGGTGTCTTTCGGCATGAAGTTATTCTTGAACACCGTAAAACATAATGATGCGATGGTGGTTGCGACTTGCAGTGGATCGCATTTGAAACGGGCTATGTACATCCTTCTAAAGGCCTGGAAACATACTCTAAGCACGCGCACATCATTCACGCAATAACGCTCACATTCATCAGCTATATTATAAGGGTTACTTTCATTAAAACTGTCGTAGTATCGATCAAAGTCTTCACGTTCATCCATGCAGTCAAAATAATGTTTGGGGGTGGTGGGCCTACGTAGTTTAAAGTCTCGCTGGTGAGGAAAGTGTATGGGAAGTATCCTTTGGAAACTTCAGCTGCTACTCCCATCACCTTGGGTAGCTTTGCTAATTTACAAGGTGTGAATAATAAAGTATCTTTAAATTGTACATTGCCTCTTATCTGCATCTGTATTAATTTGTTGCCTCTTTTCAATGGATCACCTGTAAATATCTCAGAGGATTCGTGTTCAAGCAACTCCTTATAAAGGAACTGCGTGTCAAACTTTGCCCCGTTATGGGCGAGAATATACACAGTCATTTTTTTGAACTTGTCGGCTAACTTGACAATATAGGACACAAATAGTTTCACAGGACTATCGCTGACATTCGTTTTAAAAACGTTTGTCCGTTTACCACATTTGGGGCACTCGTCACATTCGATATCCATACACTCATCACAGATAGTCTGGCTCACAAGTAAATGTGGAATTACCTCTTTGGTTTCAGCGTTCGTATATGTTTCTATATCGTAGTATACAGTTATACAGGGGTTATTTTTAGGCTTAGCATCTTTCATATAACATACATGCTTTACTCCATCCGCCTTATATTCCTCCTGGCATGTAGGACAGTGAATTACGTCACACTTGTGCTTAAATTTTCCCCAATTATCCATTGTGTGAAACATACCACATTCACAGATTCTCATTTTCCTGCACGTGCCAATTGATTTATGGAAATCAAAACAGCTATTATTGAAAAATGTGCGTCTACACACATCACAGTCTCTCTTCTCAGCTTCAACTACACGGCTTTCACATTTGGTGCTTTTACACTGCTCACATACCATGTGACATTCTTTACAATGTCTCACTATATCATCCGCAAACTCGAGGCACCCCTTACACAAATCATGATGTCTCCCATATTTTCGACTTTTGTCATAACTCGCGTAAAGCCACCTTATATTACGGATGGGGAGATACGTTGTCCCTGACAATCCTAAAATAAGTAGGGGCCTTGTACGATCTCTCACACAGCTTTTAAAAACATACACAGTCCTACGACGATCATCCAACCCAAACACAACTATGCGGACATTCATTTCCTGTTCTACCCTTCTCAGCTCTTCAGGACCCATATTACAGTCAAATTCAAGTTCACAGTCTTCAGCTAGTTTACGGGCATGCTCCACGACTGTAGGCAACCAAATTTTTTGAGTTCGTGTATTTTGTACAGTAAACATACGTGCTAAGAGTACTGCTATAAAGCCGCAACCACGATCGACGTTTATATGCCGTCTATAAATAGCTTGAGAATTGAAGTTAAGAGTATACGGTATGGCACTATGACCCGCAACACGGTATACATGGTCAATATTTACCGTGAAGTTGTCCATATTGAAGGCTATACTACTTTGGGCGGCTTGCATTATACGCCCTAATATATATTCTACATCTTCAGCCGCCAAACGTCTAAATGGCACTATCACCCAATAATCGTCTACATCACCGTCATCTGACCCGAATCCAAAGGACATACTCGTCCTGACTTCACGCTCGTCACGATTCTGAAGAGCAAACTCTATAATACGCTCTACAACCCGGCGTAGTCCGCGCTCAATACCATTGCTATACATGACTCTAGGGTCTACCCTGACTCTATACCGATTTCTAGTCAAGGCTGGGGTGGGGGCTGCGGATCGCACCAATTCCAGCGTTATACCATCCTCAACAGAACGGGGGGCGGATGAATTAGTGGATATATTAGCGGAAGGTGCTGCTGATGGGGGCCCTGTTGCGTAGGAGGGTTGGGGCTCTATTATTGTAGACTTAACAGAACGGGGGCGGCGGATGAATAAGGGGATATATTAGGTGCTGCTGGGGGTGTTGTTGCGTAAGAGGTTGAGGGTTGGGGATCTATTACCGCTGCAACAGACGCGTATTTCGGTCGCTTTATACCTGACGTGGGTATCTCATACCTCCGCTTTGGACGTGTTACCGGTATCGCTGGTGAGGGTTCAGGGGGAGATCACAACTACACTGTCGTCGAGGTCATCCGTAATGATGGGCTGCTCTACCTCATCGTCATTCACGGTTCTGTGGGAGAAGAAATATAAGGATCAGCACTCAAAATTTGTAATATTTTGTAAATGACTCACTTAGGAGTGTGACGTGTTAGAAATGGACTCTGTAGAAAAATTCAGATTCACGAGCCCATCCACATGTATTATATCTGGACCTACAGGATGTGGTAAAACTGTGTTTATGCTTAAAATCATTAAAGAAAAGGGGGAGATGTTCTCGAAATTTGTGCGTAAAGTTATATGGTGCTATTCGACGTATCAATCAGTGTTCAACGAGTACCAAGATGATATTTTGTTCCACAAAGGCGTATATGACGTTAATTCGTTAAAGGGAAATGAACATACAATCATTGTAATTAACGATCTCATGTTGGAGATGGATAAATTTGCCGAGACATTTACAGTATTCTCCCACCATCTTAACATAAGCGTGTTCTTCATGAATCAGAATCTATTTTTCAAAAATAGATACATGCGCGATGTGTCGTTAAATACGCAATATCTAGTCTTATTCGCGCAACGTAGAGATGTATCACAAATTGGGGTATTAGCCAATCAAATGTTCCCGAATCAGCGTAAGGAGTTTTTGGAAGTTTATAAAGAAGCTACAAGCACGCGTTACGGATATTTGCTTTGCGACCTTCATCCGCGAAACACGTTTAGAGTGCTTCTGCGAACGAATATATTTCCAAACGAGCCTGAAACGGTGTATATTCCAGAATGACAAAGAGACTAAAGAAATACCGTGAATTAATAAAAATCTATCATCGACTGCCCCGGGCAATGCAGCAGATGTTTATTAAAAATATCGATGCCGACTTTTTAAAATGCATCTGTGAAATCTGTCTTAACGTTATAAATTGCAATGTATCAATGAAAACCCATCAGAAGGCTCGCCTACGCCGCTACAAGAACATAATACGTGCACTCGCTCGTAAAAGCCAAACTGTAGCGAAGAAAAAGCGAATTATTGTACAAACAGGAGGGTCATTTCTCCCCATCTTATTTTCAGTTTTGGGTCCTTTACTGACTAGATTAATATAATGAAGAAAGTGGTAGTGATTCCCCACGAGGTGTACGCCTCACTGCAAAGAGACACGGATCTAGATCCCCGTAAAAGCAGACTTAAAAGAATGGAAAGCGAATTGTTAGCCCTATTAAACAGTGAAAAAACACCTGATGAGAAAAGAATCTTATACCAAGAAGCTCTGCAGAAATTTCTTCACGAGTACGAAAATTATAAGAGCCCTACAGAGATTCCTGTGGTTATTAGGCACAGCACGGGGGACGATGGCGACATAGGATCTGTACCCGACGACACAGCTGACCAACCAAAAAGATTAGCCACACAACATATCGAACATGTATTAAAAAATACCCTCCCACTTACATTGAGAGTAAAGGCTTAAGTCTTTATAATCTATTGAATGAGGATCCCGCCATACAATGGACCGATACAGGGGAGATCATTGTGGAAGGATCAAAGGTACAGGGATCGAATATCGTAGACATTGTCCATGATCTGGTGAGAAAGTGGGATAGGCCATCACCATCAGGATGGAAGCATATTAAAGCAAGACTACAACAAATAAATGTCCCTAAAACGTTGATAGGAAATCTGAACAGGTTAAAAGACTTGGAACATGCAACGCCTGTGACACAATTGAAGGCGCCGTCACCCCCGGCGGTAACACCTTTGAAGAGGAGCAAGAAGAGGTTAAACCAACCCTACCCACGTGCCTCTAAAATACGCAAATGGCTAACGTATTAACTAAACGCTATTATGACATTTCTACCCCATCCTCTTACGGCGGCGTAGATAGACTGTACAGAAGTGTTTACGGAGTAGGAAAAAAAGATGTTGAAAGATTTTTGAGGGAGCAGGACGCTTATACGCTTCATAAGCCTGTGAGAAAAAGGTTTAAAACAGCCAAGACAACGGCTTCCTCGATTGATTCTATTTGGCAAGCAGATTTAACAGACATGCAAAGATATTCTGTGTATAACGATGGTTACCGCTACATTCTATTCATAATAGACGTGTTCTCTAGATATCTGTGGCTAGTTCCTCTGAAAAATAAATCACCTGAAACAGTTGCTAAAGCCACCAAAACGCTAATGTTAAAAGAAAACAGGGTTCCTGGCTATTTTTGTACGGATATGGGGAAGGAGTTTATAGGCCGTGCTTTTCAGAATATGTTGACAGAGTTTAATATCAGCTATTACACAACCAATTCTATACATAAGGCTTCTTTAGCTGAAAGAGTTCAGCGCACCATAAAGGAACGCATGCACCGTTATTTTACACATAAAAACACATACAGATTTCTAGACATTCTGGAATCATTGGCATCATCCTACAACCGCTCACACCATCGCACGATTGGGGCAACACCTAACGAAGTTTTAGAAAGAGGTACGCTCCCGAGAAGAGATGGATCACCACCACCACCACCACCACACTCTGTGCGCTTCAAAATCAATGATTATGTAAGGCTGTCGCGTTCGGGGAATAAATTCGCAAAGGGTTTTGAGCAAGGATGGACACACGAGATTTTTAAAGTTCGGGCTGTGAGACCTAAAGGTGTGATAATGATGTATTACATTGAAGATTTGAATGGGGAAGAAATCTCAGGAGGCTTTTACCGCGAGGAATTGCAGAAAGTTGCGTTTAATTTAGAAAAAAATGTGTTTAAAATTGAGAAAATTTTAGGAAGCAAAGGTTCAGGAAGGAGAAAAATGTACCTGGTGAAATGGCTAGGGTACCCAGAAAGCTTCAACACCTATATAAAAGCTGATGCAATAATGAAGCTTAAATAGTATGCAACATGGCTCCTAACCATTTCTACGTCACACTCCCGTCCTCCTCGTCCCTGTCTGTACACCCTAACAACACGCTAGCCAAATATTGAACATAAAGAAACCGTTTTTACGATTCTTAGAGACATTGACGAGTGTGAAAAAGCTGGGGTAGCTATGGATGAAACTATGCGCATCGCTCGGACTAAGATTACACGGTATTACAGTACAGAAGTAAGACTAGGGCCGGGTCAATATGGTTCGGCCGAGGATGTTGTGAGAGGCTTAAACGTGAGTTTAAGAAACTCAAACCTTACGAATGATTTAGTATATGAAATCGTAAACAACCCTGCACATACACTAATCCTAAAATCAAAGACTAACAGACGTCTTAAAGAACATAGAAAGTTCAAAATTCTAACCAACGGCCGATATAGCGCAGCCTTCCAAAGAGACACATTTCACGAGACACAGTATAACTTGTCCAGATTAATGTATCAATTGAAGATGGAGAAATTGGCTGAAAGGTCCCCAGACATGTGCTATATTTACAGTAATATAGTGGAGCACCAGTTTGTTGGGGATACCCAGGCACGCCTGCTGCGCATTGCTCACATCCCCAACCATAGAGGAAGGAGTTTGAGTATTACATATGACAGGCCCCATTATGTGAATGTCGCAACTAATTTAATAACCAATATCACAATATATATAAGAACGATTGAGGGCGAAAACTTCCCATTCGGTAACGGGAGCTTAACAGTGAAGCTACACTTTCGACGCACTGAGTTATAATGGATAGAAAGCCTTTCACCGTCTATCGAGGGATGCGATACCAGCGCGGTAGTGGACTTGGATCCATTTTTTCATCCATACTACGTACGGCTGTTCCTTTGCTGAAGAGGGGTGCCAGATACCTTGGAAGGAAAGCGCTACAATCAGGCCTTAACACTGCAGAAGACATATTGGCCGGGGCTAAACCTAAAGAAGCTCTAAAAAAACATTTAAAGCGTACACGGAACGAAATCATCAAAGATGCAAAGAGAAAAATGCGTGGTGGCGGGAAGAAGAAGAGGGCTCCCCGGAAGAAGAAGGGGTCACGTGGTATTAAACGTAAAAGGCTATCAAAAAAGAAATGCTGTAAGCGAATGAAACCTATGGTTGACCACTTTTTTGACTGATATAAGCTAAGGATATTGATCTCATGAATCATAGTTTGTTTACCACTTGTCGAGAGAGGAGTCACTATTTCGCCATGGCACGCTTCATCCACCCATGTAGTTCACAATGCTGTAAATCGGAGCTGTCCTTTTTTGAGCTCCCGCCAACCCAAGTTTCTATTGAGCACAGTGACTTTATTACAATTAACCCTTTAAACACAATTAGTTCACCGAGTGCACCTATAGAATTCGTGATACCCAGCTCAGGTCCTTACTTTTTTGATCCAAGCTGTGTGCACATGTACGCTAAGCTACGTATAGCCCATTCTGATGGAACGGCCTGCGATGACAAATATGCTGTATACCCTGAAACAAACTTTCTGCACGCCATATTCAACCAGTGTGACGTATATTTAAATCAGACCAACATATCGGCAGGCACGGGGTACTATCATCTACGAGCCTATTTGGAAAATGTCCTCAACTTTTCCAAAGAAGCGAAGGCTACCTTTTTAAGTGCGGAGGGATATTATCAAACTAAAGATGAAAATAGTATAAAGGACAAATTTAAAAATTCTAAAAAGAAAATATACGAGTGTTTTGGACGGTTGCACACAGATTTCACTTTCCAGGAGAAGTTGCTTGTGAACGGGGTGGATATGAAAATAAAGCTCACCCGCACGAGTCCTGAGATCTGCTTAAATCTGGATGCGAATCAAGAAGAGGGTGCAAAGTCCGTTGTGGTTCACATTATGGACACATACCTCCGCGTACGGCGAGTGAAATTAAGTTCACCAAAACAACTAGAAATTGAGAAAAATTTACTAAACGCTACAGTGAAATATCCTATTAACAGAGTGCAGATCAAACTATATACGGTTCCTGCAGGGTTGGCATCGAAGCAGATAGAAAACATTGCCCTGGGAAATCTTCCTAAAAGGATATTAATCGGCATGCAGGACCACGCTTCGGTGAATGGAAAATATAAAAAGAGTGCCTTTAAATTCGAGAATTTCGGACTTAAAAATATAACTCTATACGTTAATGGCACTGCTTTGGGTGGAACAATGGGTACGGACTATTCATCAGACGCTGTGTTACCTCTTTGTGCCAGAGCCTATAGTAATCTGACCCATATTGCAGGTGATTGTGATGAGCTTGGTAATGGGGTAACGCAGGAAGAATTCATTGATCAATTTAACCTTTATCCGTTTGACATTACACCTGACTTATCTGCTAGCGTAAATACCCATTTAACACCACAGCAGAGCGGTAACATCTCAGTGCGGCTGGAATTCGCCAAGCCTATAGACGCTCCTATTAGTGTACTAGTATATCTCGAATCGCAAGCCCTAATAGAAGTAGATAGATTTAGAAGCGTTATCACTGACTTTTAAAATGGATGCTAATACACTTCAGAAAGTAATGGAGCGAGTCACACGTTCCAAATTTATCGGCGTGTTTGCGAAGAATGAAACATTGAGTTTGCCAAGTACGCGAGAATGCGGTAGTCTTATTGTGAACACAGACATCATCGGTAATGAAGGGATTCACTGGATCGCTGTCTATTTTAAAAATAGACAGCGCCTGTACTATTTTGATTCACTCGGTACTCAACCCTGGAGTGACCCTATTATTGTAAAATTTCTCGCTCAGTTACATATTCCCGAAGTTGTATGGAACCCATTTCGTATGCAGGGATATTTTACTAATGTTTGCGGAATGTACTGTGTCTCATTTCTCATGCATATGTCAAATGATAAAGAATTTATAAATTTTTTAAATTTATTTGACCCGTGTCACACTCACCGAAACGATGAAATGGTATGCAGACAGATAAAAAACCGTTTTCCAATTGTACGTACTCGTTGTATATTATAATGTTTTTGTTCGTATATTTGTAACGGTATATTCGTTTATTGTACTGATTTCTTTCATTTAATAAATTTATGAAAATATATTGTGTCTTCTTATCCCAAAAAGATCGAAAAACACTTACATTATTTCGGTGTGACATTGTTGACTGATCAGTATACCCTCCCTATTCCGAGATTCTTCAAAAGATTGTATAACTCGTGTCAAATCCTCATCGGACCTTAAAGGAATAATGAAAACATATACAGAGTATACAGACAGACAGATCCCCATTATGTGAAGATATCTTTGGTTCGAGGAGTGAACGCCATAAAAATTTCGATTTTAGCATAATGGGGAAATAACACTGATTGACATTTTTGGCGAGTATCTATTTGACGAGATACTACAACTCTCCATATATATATAAAATTCTAATTATAGACACTTACATTTCTATGGTAGTCCCTTGCGTCGGGTTGTAAGGAGCGTCACTGCAAATATCTTCTACGGTTTGCGTTGAAAATAATTCGCCACAATCAAGCGCATTGAAAAGACTAATTGTGGTTAATGCTGCAGTATCACGTTCTTCATACAAGTCTGGGGAGACGTACAGGTCCATGGTGGAGGATGTGTGACACTGCTGACTGATCAGTATATCATCCATATTCGAGGTTCTTCAAAAGATTGTATAACACGTGTCAAATCCTCATCGGACCTTAAAGGAATAATGCTTTTAAAACATATACAGAGTATACAGACAGATCCCCATTATGTGAAGATATCTTTGGTTCGATTACCAATTTCGATTTTAGCATGATGGGGAAATAACATTGATTGACATTTTTGACTAGTATCTATTTGACGAAATACTACAACTCTCCATATATATATAAAATCGAATTATGGACACTTACATTTCTATGGTAGTCCCTTGCGTCGGATTGTAAGGAGCGTCACTGCAAATATCTTCTACGGTTTGCGTCGAAAATAATTCGCCACAATCAATCGCATTGAAAAGACTAATTGCGGTTAATGCTGCAGTATCACTTTCTTCATACAAATCTGGGGAGACGTACAGGTCCATGGTTGAGGAATGATTATTCACTGATGCGAAAATAGCTACTGTTACTCCCAACTGAAAATATCCCCTTTTATATGCACATTCGCCAAGCTCCGCCCAAAAGACCAGATGTCGTCGTGATTGGCTGCCGATGTAGCTGGGTGGAGCTATGACGTGTACCATTCCGCTATAACGGGTACGGACGAGTAATTGCATCTTTATATTTTCACTAATAGAATTAATGCTCTTATTCTCCTTTGAAAATTATTTGGTGATTCGTATAGAACTTTTGATATTGATTCCAAATATGGTTTCAGAAGTTTTCTATCACCCATAGTTTTCGAGAAAATAATATTTCCATTTACTCAATTTCCCGCATCATTAGTCACTAATGTAATCGAGAGGGTATAAAGAAATATATCATAATTATATTTTAAAAATAACATTCGGTTTCAACGTTAAACTGTAGGTCTAAGGTGGTCATTACACATAATAAAATAAAGTGGTTGGCAGATAAATGGGTACCCTATGTGTCCTAGTGGTTAAGACGCTGGGCTGTTGATGGTTCCACGTTAAACTGTAGGTCTAAGGTGGTCATTACACATAATAAAAGAAAGTGGTTGGCAGATAAATGGGTGCCCTACGTGTCCTAGTGGTTAAGACGCTGGGGCTGTTGATGGTTCCACGTTAAACTGTAGGTCTAAGGTGGTCATTACACATAATAAAATAAAGTGGTTGGCAGATAAATGGGCACCCTACGTGTCCTAGTGGTTAAGACGCGGGACTGTTGATGGTTCCACGTTAAACTGTGGTCTAAGGTGGAGTGGAAAGCTTGACCTTCGTCAGAATGAACAATTCGGGCGGAAGCTAACCAAAGGTTATCCAAAGGGTATATATATATATATATGGGATGAAATTCACAATAAAACGTGAAATGAATGAATGCTGAAACAAGGAGTGAGGCGAGGTTTTGCTTGATTTGACTCGTAGAAAGGTAAAATATGGCGACCGAGTTGGGCAGATTCTCGGAAATCCTTTCCTCTATCGGATTATGTTTTGGGTATTTCCAACTTTCTTCGTTTCTTTAAATTTCGTTTTTCAATTTTCTTCGCAGGGAATTGAAAAACGAAATTTAAAGAAACGAAGAAAGTTGGAAATATTTTAGAGATCTGGTTTTAAAGCTTTTGATAATGAAGAATATTAAATATACTCGTATTTATAGTAAATATTGATGTAGTCTTATGATAATACAATAACTAAAATTTTAGTTATCTCATTCACATGAATTGGAACTCTTTATTCACGTTTGCTATTATTTATTGATTGGTGCATAATTAGTTGGGTATCCCTTATAAAAATCATTTCTGTCTAACGATTTATTTATTGGGTAACTTTACTAATTCTATTAACGCGTAAATCTTTCTGAAACATGAAATCATTGTTCAAAGGCTTTATTTGCTGGATCTATTTAAACTCCTTCGCGTGCAGTTTAGGTAATTACATTTATTCAAGTAGAGTTTGCAACCTCTCCTTTCTTCAAGCGAGTACTGCAACGTTATACACTATCGGATTATGTTTTGGGTATTTCCAACTTTCTTCGTTTCTTTAAATTTCGTTTTTCAATTTTCTTCGCAGGGATGAAGCTCATGTGTTTCGAATTGTATCGCGGAATCATGAAAATATTTTAGAGATCTGGTTTTAAAGCTTTTGTTAATGAAGAATATTAAATATACTCGTATTTATAGTAAATATTGATGTAGTCTTATGATAATACAATAACTAAAATTTTAGTTATCTCATTCACATGAATTGGAACTCTTTATTCACGTTTGCTATTATTTATTGATTGGTGCATAATTAGTTGGGTATCCCTTATAAAAATCATTTCTGTCTAACGATTTATTTATTGGGTAACTTTACTAATTCTATTAACGCGTAAATCTTTCTGAAACATGAAAATTCGATAAGTTCAACTTCAAGGAAGCTCAAGTTAATGTTATATTTTGCATATAATCCACTATATACATCTATTGTAAAACACTATATACATCTATATTTCAATTAAGTGTGTAATTATTTAATTCATCTACCATATTGTGGTACACAATGCTTAATATATATATATATTATATATATATATATATATATATATATATTTCTATAATTCTGTTTTCTATGGTTGGTTGAATTATGGATAACTACGTTATTTGTTTCGATAAGTTCAACTTCAAGGAAGCTCAAGTTAATGTTATATTTTGCATATAATCCACTATATACATCTATTGTAAAACACCATATACATCTATATTTCAATTAAGTGTGTAATTATTTAATTCATCTACCATATTGTGGTACACAATGCTTATTAGAATACATGGTGCGATCTGGCAACTCAGCACCCCAATACAAGGCGTGATCTGGCAACTCAGCCAGAATAGAGGCTTATAAAAGATCGAGAAGCTGGTGAAGACTCATTCCCAGCTCGGCTCCAGCCGAGCAAGGACCTCTGGTCCTTTTCTTTCTGGCCCTTTGGTAAACCCCTTAGTGGCCTCTTAGGTTAGGAAAACGAAAATAATATGCCTTAAAGGCAACTACCTCTCTCTCTCTCTCCTTCAGGCGTCTCTCTCTCTCTCTCTACAGGCGTCTCTCTCCCTCCTTCAGCTCTCTCTCTCTCTCCTACAGGCGTCTCTCTCCCCTTCAGCTCTCTCTCTCCTGCATGTGTAACTACTGCATGTGTACCTCCTGCATGTGTGCGTATGTGTGTGTGTACCTCCTGCATGTGTACCTCCTGCATGTGTACCTCTCCCCCTTGGCTGATTAGACGTATATAATAATAATGTATACAATAATACTGCTAAAAAGAGGTATCTGACAACCATTTACAGCCAACTGGCTGATTAGGAGTCTATAATAATGTATACAATGGTATCGCGGTATCTGGCAACTCAAGCCATTTACGCCAACTGGCTGATTAGGAGCCTATAAAACAACGCCAACTCGGCTGAAGTCTTAATGTGCACTTGGCTCCTGCCAGGTGAACACCTCTCCTCCTTTCTCTCCTCCTCTCTCTCTTGGGGGATAACGCCGCCTCCAAGTTTCCCCCCACCCCCTTTGCAACAACCCCCTTTGCAACAACCCCCACCCCCTTTGCAACAACCCCACCCCCTTTGCAACATTACATAATAACCTGCAACATTCTTGCACTCTCCCCTTTTGCGGCTATACTACTAGTTTTAACCAACTTTCTTGTGACGTTTGATTTATTTTCGATTTTCACGACTTCGTGCGTATAGTTCTCGAATGTCTGGGTACGCCTATGCCAAAAGTATTCTTTACCCCTTAAAATGGTAAAGTCAGATGAGAATGAAGAATGAAAGATCGCCAAAGGTCATATAGAGTGAATGTGAATGGGCAACCATTTTAAGGGGTAAAGAATATTTTTGGCATAGACGTACCCAGACATTCAAGAACTATACGCACGAAGTCGTGAAAATCGAAAATAAATCAAACGTCACAAGAAAATTTGTTAAACTATTTATTGATAAATAATAAAATAAATAATAAAATAAATAAATACACGAGTGAATAATATAGAAACCAATACACAAATGAATGAAACAGAATAATAAACTAATGATTGAAATACGCATAAAATCATTGATTTAATCTAATCAAAGACGAATGCGATTCGATGGAGTCCTGTTGCGTCAAACTCCTTGAGGACGGTGTTGACGGCGCAGAATCGAGACGCGGAGATTCTCAATACAATAATATAAGTGAAAAGGTATTACCCGGTAGCCGTTCGCAATTTTGTTTAAACCATTCGCGCGTGGGTATAATGCGTATGCCTAGTTAGGCCACTGCATTTGGTGAATAAATCTGCATCTGACGACTGGTATACGAATGTGACACAAGAATAAATAATGAGGATCGAAGAACGCGGAACGTAAAAAGATCCAGGAACATTTTGAGGAGGTCATTTCGCTCTCTCGTTCATTTCCATTTATGCAGTCTTTGTCCATAAATGAAAAATCCAAGTCGATTTCCAATTTTCATAAAACGACCAATGGGGCACGCAATTCCGTCACATTCCTCTTATTTTATACCCTCTCGAAAATCAGGAAACACTTTTTGTAGATATGGAATTCTTGTCTTCAACATTCCCACCATCGAAATGCGAAAGGAAATAGGAATGGTGCCAAATCTTTTCAGGGAGAGCGATGCAAGATGATTTTTACTCCTTCCTGAAGAATTTAGCGCAACACACACACACACACACACACACACACACATATATATATATATATATATATATAAAGGGTGATCCAGAGAAATGGGACCCAAAAGAAACCCCTATAACTCTTAAAGTATAAGTCCTTTTATAAAATCATACGCATCATTCGAAAGAGGATAGTTACAAGTTTGTACAGGATTGTATAGGTTTTGACAATAAAAGACAAGATAAGATACAAAACAAAATAAAAGTGTTAGTTAAAACTAACCCTTCAAGATGACTGCATGGACTGTGGAACAGCTGCGTTTCATAACTGAGCAATATTATGAGCATGGAAGAAGTGTAGTTTCAGCTCAAAGATCTTTCAAGACAAATTTTCAGATGTCAAAATCACCTTCTAAGAGCTGAAACTACACTTCTTCCATGCTCATAATATTGCTCAGTTATGAAACGCAGCTGTTCCACAGTCCATGCAGTCATCTTGAAGGGTTAGTTTTAACTAACACTTTTATTTTGTTTTGTATCTTATCTTGTCTTTTATAATCAAAACCTATACAATCCTGTACAAACTTGTAACTATCCTCTTTCGAATGATGCGTATGATTTTCTAAAAGGACTTATACTTTAAGAGTTACAGGGGTTTCTTTTGGGTCCCATTTCTCTGGATCACCATATATATATATATTATATATATATATATATATATATATATATATATATATATATATATATGATAAACAGGAACACCAGAGAAAAAATAAACATCCTTCAAGGTTTAATCAGTACCAACGTTTCGTAATGCACTAATTCCATCTTCAGGGCTAAAACAATAAAATGCCAATTCACATACAAAATACAAGTTGCAAGTGTAAGTTGTTTAATAATTTAAAGTAACAAGTTAAAATTATAAAATGTAGCTAAGAAAATGTAAAAGCATTAAAACTAAAAGGTAAATGGATGAAATTAAAATATAGTTATAATTATAAACAGTAGCTAGGAACATATAAAAGGGTACTTGTGGGTTATCTGTCGCCACTTTTTAATATTTTTTTTATTTATTTATTTTTATATATAAGAGAAGAGGATTCTTTATACTGTACGGCATTGACGATTGATTAGGTTAAGTCGTGCTAGTTTGGTTAAATAAAAAACTTTTTAATATTTTTTTTATTTAGTTATTTTTATATATTAAGAGAAGAGGATTCTTTATACTGTACGGCATTGACGATTGGTTAGGTTAAGTCGTGCTAGTTTGGTTAAATAAAACGGTATTTAACCAAACTAGCACGACTTAACCTAACCAATCGTCAATGCCGTACAGTATACAGAATCCTCTTCTCTTAATATATAAAAATAATAAATAAAAAAAATATTAAAAAGTGGCGACAGATAACCCACAAGTACCTATAAAAGCATTAAAACGTGTTTATTTTATTTATTTACCTTTTACTTTTAATGCTTTTATATGTCCCAAGCTACTGTTTATAATTGTAACTTTATTTTAATTTCATCTATTTACCTTTTAGTTTTAATGCTTTTACATTTTCTTAGCTACTTTTTATAATTTTAACTTGTTACTTTAAATTATTAAGTAACTTAAACTTGCAATTTGTATTTTGTATCTGAATTGGCCTTCTATTGTTTTAGCCCTGAAGATGGAATTAGTGCAATCCGAAACGTTGGTACTGATTAAACTTTGAAGGATGTTTATTTTTTCTCTGTGTTCCTCTTTATTATTAAACTGCGTTTTCCACGCCATCAATCAATAGCCGATATATATATATATACACACACACACAGTATACATATATATATATATATATATATATAACGTAAAGAACGACGCTTGTATAGAAGAACGTTCCGCGCAAGATGAGGAGGGAGAACGAACAAATGAAAAAATGAGGTAACCATTTTTTCATTTGTTCGTTCTCCCTCCTCATCTTGCGGGGAACGTTCTTCTATACAAGCGTCGATCTTTACGTTAATTATACTGTGTTGTTTGCAGTTGAAATGTATATTGATGTATATATAAACACACAGTATATATATATATATATATATATATATATATATATAATTATATATACACATATATTTGGATGGGAGACCGTCCTCTGCGCCCAGATTGTGTAGCGACCCGTGGTTCGGATCCCACGTAAAGCTGTAGGTCCCCTCCGTCGTATGACCTTAGATGTTGCGAAGGAGGTTAAACAACCCCAATTAAAAAAAAAAATATATATATATACACATATATACACACAGTATATATATATATATATATATATATATATATATATATATATATATATATATACTGTGTATATATATAAGTGTATATATACTAGCTGAGGTACCCGGCGTTGCCCGGGATAAATTTCACATTAGATCCCCAGCTTCCGGGCTTCTTTATTTTTTCTGGCTGCTGATGTAGATCTGCCCAAACTTGTCCGTTTCTTTGGTGGCATGGTAAAGTTGTGATTTTCAAAAACTGCAAAAAAACATTGCCACATTAACTTCCTGTAACAACCATTACGCACTTCCTGTAACTATTCGCACAAACAGACAGGCTGACCGACTCTGTGTTGACATTCTTCATCCCATAAGAGGTTCCCGTGCCAAATTTGGTAGCTCTAGGTCAAACGGTTTGAAGTCGTCCTAAAAAATAATTATATGTGAAGCTCAAGATTTTCATGACTGTGTTCTTTTCTATAGTTGACCAAATAATTAGTCATGAAAATGTTAAGATTCAGAAAACTTGACACAATGTGAAGCTCAAAATTTTCACTGCCGGGTTCTTTTCTGTAGTTTAATCGCGGTGCTGTGGCCTTCTGGCCCAGTAATTTTAATTATTTAATTTATTAACATTCTTCATCCCATAAGAGGTTCCCGTGTCAAATTTGGTAGCTCTATGTCAAACAGTTTGCGCTTGCATAAAGGACAGACAAAGAGACAGGCGAAAATATATAAGATATATATATATATATATATATATATATATAAATCCGCTTCGGTGGTGTTGTGGTTAGCGTAGCTGACTACGAATCCATCGGATCGGCCCCGGGATCGAGACCCGGTGACGGCAGGCGGCGTGCAGCAAAACCCAGCTGTTCATCCTTCCACACAATAAAGAAATTGGTTGATAAACAAATGGGTACCCTGGGTAGCCTAGTGATTAAGATGCTGTGCTGCTGGTGGGGGTGGTTCGGATTCTACGTTAAACTGTTAGTCTGAGGTGAAGTGACAAGCTTGACCTTCGTCAGAATGAACAATTTGGGCGGAAGAAAAACCAAGGTTAACCAACGTGTATATATAGTGACATGTCCTCGTAAAAGCCTTCTCAGCAAAATTATAGCATGACTGATATAATTATTATATATATATATATATATATATATATATATATATATATATATATATATATGGGAATGAACTCAGAATGGTCCCCTGAGTTTTTTATGATAAACACAGACCGTGCATGGAACAAGGAACTCTTCCGGGATAATTAAATCCACTATAGTCCGAATAAGTAATGGTAAATGACAAATACCATAGTTTTTCTTTTTCATGATGCTAGCCCGACGTGGGCAACGGGTCACTCGCAAAGAGGTCCCATAAATATAGCTTCCCTCACCAGCTATCTGCAAAGCAGACAGGATCCAGCTTTGAGACATGGATCTAGAGCTTAAAGCAGTCTAGCCCCGGCTACATTTAGAACCTCAATATAAGCAAAAGACTCGCTGCCTTCACGTCAGATTGAATACATCAAAGAAAAAGGGGTAACTATTATATTTTTAGCCAAAAACCAAAACTTAAACCTCAACTGGCAGAATTGAGCGTCCACTTTTCAAGGCACATAACATGTCCGTTTCAAGATGGGAATGAACTCAGAATGGTCCCCTGAGTTTTTTATGATACACACAGACCGTGCATGGAACAAGGAACTCTTCTGGGAGTTCATTCCCATCTTGAAACGGACATGTTATGTGCCTTGAAAAGTGGACGCTCAATTCTGCCAGTTGAGGTTTAAATTTTGGTTTTTGGCTAAAATATAATAGTTACCACTTTTTCTTTGATGTATTCAATCTGACGTGAAGGCAGCGAGTCTTTTGCTTATATTGAGGTTCTAAATGTAGCAGGGCTAGGCTGCTTTAAACCCTAGATCCATGTCCCAAAGCTGGATCTTGTCTGCTTTGCAGATAGCTGGTGAGGGAAGCTATATTTATGGGACCTCTTTGTGAGTGACCCGTTGCCCACGTCGGGCTAGCATCATGAAAAAGAAAAACTATGGTATTTGTCATTTACCATTACTTATTCGGACTATAGTGGATTTAATTATCCCAGAAGAGTTCCTTGTGTCATGCACGGTCTGTGTGTATCATATATATATATATATATATATACAGTATATATATATATATATATATATAGGGTGAACCAAATGTAGGTGGACAGTAAATGATAACGTTTATTTTGAGAATACATATTTAATTTTTTTGTATACTATAATACAAAATAAAATTTAAATAAATTTAGTTATAATATTTAATATAATATAACACAAACACCATAGTTATAATGAACACCATAGTAATAATATAATATAACACAAACCGTATTCAACCTACTGTCCACCTACTTTTGGTTCACCGTGTATATATATATATATATATATAAACAAATTTTTTTCTTTAATTGCTTGTAAAGACTATGATTTAATTGCGATAAAGGAATCGTTGCTTAGCACTGAAACACGTGACTTTGTAGGGGAGTATCAAATTAGAGGTTATAGACTTTTTGTTAAAAACAGAATAGGTAGGCGAGGAGGCAGTGTTATGTTGTATATCAAAGATAATATTGCGAACGTTATAGAAATAAAGCACACAATTCCAGAACCAATAGATTTGACTATAGCAGAACTTAAATTGAAGATTAAAAATTTGTTGTTGCGGTTATATAAAGGCCCCCTAATCAAACAGCTGATATGGACGAAGCGTTATATCGTGAACTAAAGAGAATAATAGGTAGTGAGCAGGCTTTAGTTATGGGTGACTTTAATTGCGCCAATGTGAATTACGACACAATGCAGGGAGACGCGGAAGATAATGGCTTAGTTAATTTTCTCGAGGATAGCTTTCTTTTTCAAAAGTTTGGGGAACCTACGAGGTTGGACAGTATTTTAGATTTAGTAATAACTATGGATGATAGGCTAATTACTGATCTTCAAGTAATAGAACTGTTAAGCAATAGCGATCACAATATGGTAGAGTTTGTCCTCTCAGTAAGTCACTTGAAACCAGATAACTCGACTAAAATTCCTAAATTCCAGCACGCAGACTTTTGTAAATTTCTAAATAAATTGTCACACGTCAATTGGGAAAACGTAATGGGGAACTCCAATGCAAAACTAATGTGGGAATCGTTTGAAACAGTATTTAAGACTATAAATGAGGAATGTGTACCATACAAAATTAAGCGTGTGAAAGTAAACAAGAAGCCCCTGTGGTTTACTTCTAGAGTAAGAGACATTATAAAGAGTAGGGATAGGGCTTATAGGCTACATAAGTGTGATAAAGACAATTTGTGGTTATGAAACAACTACATATCTCTAAGGCATGAAGTGAAAAGTGTAATAAAAAAGTCCAAGCGCGAATTTGAAACCTCCATAGCTCGTGACAGTAAAGAAAACCCCAAGCGATTCTTTCAATATGTCAACAATAGAAATCCAGTAAAAAGTGTCTTGGGACCGTTGAAAAATGTTAATGGAGATCTAGTTTCTGAAAACAAGGAAATGGCTACCTTGCTAAACGAATTCTTTACATCAGTTTTTACCATAGAAGATGGAACGAATATCCCTACGGTCATAGACATAAAACCCTTTGATAATGGTAATATTTTGGATAATATTGTGGTTAGTGAAGGGGAAGTAATGCACTATATTGATAAAATGAAAACGTGTAAATCACTGGGGCCGGATTCCATATATCCCATACAACTAAAAGAATTAAAAAATAGCATTGTTGTGCCACTAACAAAGGTTTTTAATGTTTTAATGTGTCTATTTCTGAGGGGTGCGTACCAGATAATTTAAAGTTAGCAAACGTAACACCTATCTTTAAGAAAGGTGATAAAGGTGCAGCGGGAAATTATAGGCCAATCAGTTTAACATCTGTTGTAGGTAAGCTACTGGAATCAACAATTAGGGATTGTATAGTTGAACACTTAGAATTGCATAAGTTAGTTAGAAATACGCAGCACGGTTTTAGGCGAAACAAACCTTGCTTAACTAATCTTTTAGAATTTTTTCAAAGCATGGTTGACGTTTACGATAGTCATCGAGTGGTTGATGTAGTGTATTTAGATTTTCAAAAAGCGTTTGACACTGTACCGCACAAAAGACTCATTGAGGAAACTAAGGCTCATGGAATCAAGGGTGTAGTAATAAATTGGATAGAAGAGTGGTTGCAAGGTAGGAAACAGAGGGTGGTCATTCAGGGTTCAGGCGTTCCTCAGGGTTCTGTATTGGGCCCCTTGCTTTTTCTTATATATATTAACGATTTAGATGTCAGCCCAGTCAATACAGTTTCAAAGTTTGCAGATGACACGAAGCTGGGTGGTAGGGCAATTAATGACGAAGATAGAGGTAAAATCCAGAATGATCTGAATAAAATCGTTGATTGGTCAGTCACATGGCAAATGAGATTTAATGTCGATAAGTGCAAAATTTTACACATAGGTTCGCATAACGGTAATTTTGCATATAGTATGTCAGGGAAAGAGTTGATAAGCGTAGAGCAGGAAAAAGATTTAGGAGTTATAGTCACTGGTGATTTAAAAGTAGCGAAACAAAGTACAGCAGCGGTCAATAAAGCGAACAAAGTGTTAGGTTTTATAGCTCGGAATTTTTAGTACAAATCACGCGATATTATAGTTCCTCTTTATAAATCATTAGTTAGACCCCATTTGGAGTACGCGATCCAATTTTGGAATCCGCATATGCGCAAAGATATAGACAAACTCGAAAGAGTTTA
>JAJOZX010011596.1:65000-102939 GCA_023014485.1 Bathynomus jamesi | reverse complement strand
CGTCTAGAATACAATCAAAAGCACGCACAAAGAGTTCATCGTTAGCCACATTATTAAACAATTTTATGAACACGCCTTTCCAATCGAGGGTTTATTTCTACCAACGCAAGCTTTTCAATTGTGAACTCTTCTTCACACTGCATAGCTACAGTTGAAATAATCTAAGTCGTTACGACAGCTGCTCTTTATATAAAGAAATAGTTCTTCAGGGTTAACGGTGTAAGTGAGCTCAGCCCTGTACTGATCAATTGTTTTGTACCAAAGTTCATGATATTTCAAAGAGTAAACTTTTTAAATAAACGTCCAGCTCTAGACCATTCCCACCTTGTTCAGCCCTACACTCGGTAAACCCATCGAACAGAGCGATGTATGCGTATTCAAGTACTGTATCAAAATAAAGCATATCCGTAACGCGCGCGTCTAATATAGGCTTCAGCTTGCGGAATCCGACGATTTCAAACATTCTGTCGAGGATGAAACGGTTTCGCGTAGGGACAAGAGCGTTATTATCAGAAGCATTCTTCCACATCAACCATATATCAACGCATGGCCGATCGTTATTTATACACAACGTACATACAATGGCGTATGAGGCGGTGTCACTAATCTGCTCTCTTCTTGTACCTACGTTAGCAGGTATTTTATAACGATCTTCACTCCACTTCTCAACTATCACGAACAGTCTATTCATCTCCTCGACACTTAAATAAACAACATTCCGTTTGTTTGTTTACATTCCGTTTCCAGTACATAGTTAACGATACCGGATTTACGCCTGAACACGCGCAACGATTTCGTCACGGACACATCGTACGAGGCGTTGAGAATGCTGCTCAAAGGAAGTTCCATCGTATTCGAGGAGCGCACGTCCACTCGGTTCAAACTCTGAGATAACTATGAGCCGCATGAGGCACGCAGGTAGGCAGGAACGGTTCGATGGGCGGTTGACTCACCCTGATGATACGTGAATGGGTTTCTTCGAACTCGTATGATCCGTGAGGTGCGAGTCGCACCATAATCTAATGAAACCTGTGCGGCGCTGACCCAACATGAATTGTACCCCATTATATTGGGTAGGTGTTTTGAGAAATTTTCCGGTACAAGAATTAATTTCGGTTTTAACGTTTTATCACTATCACTTCCCTGAATACACACCAGACAGCAGTTTCCCTCACGATAAATTTCATGAACTAGGAACATTTTATAACGGTTTTATTGTTTTATCACACCATTTCCACAAACTAAACGTCTTCACACCGGCGCACTAATTGAGAGAAACATGCCCATATTTTTCCTTTTTATTTAACAGACGATACTCGTCTCTAAAGTCTGCTAAAAACTCACGCAGGGCACTAGCCACAACCTCACTACGAACCTCCTCATGATATACATTAATATAGTGATAAAAATACTTAAGATTGTCCATGATGACGAGATTTACATTTTCAACCTAAGTGTACGAGTACTCGGTATGGTGTAACGATATAATACCGCTTGTCACACCATTCATCCACAAGACTCACTATCCATATCTGCTGCTTCTCTTCTGCACGCGTTGTTTCTTTTACTTCACGGTATATGGGACACTTTATAAAGCTTAGCTCTATAGCAGTGGTCGGGGAACGGGTAAATTTAAAACTTTTGGGGGTAATGCGTGCGGTATGAGACACACTTTGTGCTGATATTTTTTTCGTATATTTTTATTTTATTTTGTTACATAAATGTGGCGTTATTCTAAATTTTAGAATATTACGAATTTACGTCATGATTACGTCCTCAAATATATTTTGGGGTAATACCCAAAAAAGTTCGCCGACCACTGCTCTATAGCATACTTCAGCACATCGTCTGTGCAACGAAAGCCTACAACGCTCTCACTAGAATAACCATAGAGTATTTGTACATCTTGCTCCTTCGCACGATCCAATGTGGTTTTGAAAGAGGCAAAAGAGGGAGGAATAGGAAGTCTCACTATCGACTCCATCTTGACACTTTGCTGAATACCATTTCATAAACGTTGAACAAGCAATATTAAAGGTAGTCATTTTCTTCTACGCGGGCGAATACACGTCTGAGCTCATGGGCTTACTGCAATCAACTGACCACGCAGGGAATCCCAGGTAGTAGCATGACTCACGTTGCTGGTCTTCCATTGGGCGGAGCTTAGAACTTTCACACACACACACACACACAGAGGAGAAAGTGAAACGCTAATTGAAACATGATTTAATAAACGAAATATTCAAGTTATATATATTTACAAATACGTGTAATAAATAAGTTAACAATAGACGCATCAAAGGTTATGGTATCCAAAGGGTACGGTATCATAGGTACCAGGTAACTGGTAACGTTTCCTATAGGTGTTACGGCACACCTTCGTTCCCCTAAGTTCCTTCACGCCCCCCAGCTTCTGCGCCCGAAAATTGTGGGTGCCTACAGTTAGTTGGGGAGGCCGATCGCTCTCATCATCATCGTCCAAACACACTAGATCCTTCAACGATTCAAAGTTAACGACCCGCCGATTCGCATGGTTGAGCGTGATACCCTTTGCCTTCATGATATATTTCATATCCTCCCACCCTCACCCGTACCCCATAAGTTTTAGGTCCTGTTGAGACAAAAGAGTCGGCGTATGCGTTGTCCCCATACTCATCCTTGATCTCATCAGTGAGCTCGCCGAGGAACTCCCCAATAGCAGGCATGTATTCACCCTCCCTCTCTCTGAATATGTATCGGCATACAATACTCTCCGCCCAAGAGAATGCAACAGACCCCCAGTTTTATGCGGGCGTAGGCTGTTGTGAAGCTGGCCACAGGTATGTTTGTATCCCTTGAGGTATCTGTGGCCAACTCAGCGTTGTACTTTATTATGTATTACCTACATTTACGATCTCCATGACCTCTTTATCGGGAGCATTGGCATAATCCCAGACTTCACTATAACTTTGTGCCAAATGAATGTTCCCTTTGCCGGTATTCTGTGCAAATTTTCCCCATAGACTGTTTAGACAACTTTGCACTAAAGCGCTTGCCAAGATTCTTTGAAATTTGGGATCGGTCAAGCTATACCTTCACGGTCACGATAACGTTGAATATAGGCAGACTTTTCGTCTTCGGTATCAACCCCTCGCGGATATCCTGATGCCTGAACCTTATCCTTCAAAAATGCGTTTATATATGGTGTGAAAAGGTTGGGTAGCTTCTGAAACCTTCACACCTCGTGTATCTTCAGTATTCTATACCCATGGCGTACGGCTAGGCCCACCTCAGGACTTGTATATACGCCTCTGATCTTACGCTGGTGCGGTATATGGTTACAATTACCGTTATTCTCTTCCGCGCACTTCACGCACAGGGGAAACATGAGCTTGTGTTCGATAACGACGGGTAAGATCGGCATCCATAAATCGCGAGGGGGGAGCACGTCTACGAAAGAGAGCCCAAAGTAACGATCATTCAAATTTCTTGAAAATTCATTGATGGAGGGCAGGTTAGGTCCCACCAGTTTCTCAGGAGCGCCCACGGGGTACGGATTGTTCTTCACGTATGGGTATAAAGAACAGAAATCGTAGTAATGGAGCTTCACACCCTCCGTAGGTGGAAAGTATAGCCTGAATGCATTTGTACGTCCTCCAAACAAGAGCTATCACCACCTTTGAGAGGATCCAGCACCATTGAACGCTTGATCGTGTTTATTTCCTCAGGGTAGACCTCGTCTGTCTCCATCCGTGCATCATATTCATTCTCCCACAGGACTTTGTGAGTGAACTGGGATCCTATAAGTTGATCGCGGGTGCGGGTCCACGCAAGACAGTCGGTAGGAGATCTACCGTGGATATTTCCGGCGATTCCGCACTCAGGACGGGGGCATCCATGGCACCAGTATCCGTTAAAGGAGTACACAGTCTTCACACCAGTGACACTGTTTTCACTTAACCCATCAACCCAAAAAACACGACCATTAATCTTAATGGGTACTTCACCCGTGTTGCGGGCGTGCTTTATGTATACACCTGTCTGTTGCTGTAGGTGTATGAGCCAGTAAATACCCTTGTGGCCGTAACTGCGGGGGTTGTTTCGGTGAATAATGGCTAAGGTGGCTTTAGGCATGAAGCTATTTTTGAACACCGTAAAACATAATGACGCGATGGTGGTTGCGACTTGCAGCGGATCGCATTTGAAACGGCCTATGTACATCCTTCTAAAGGCCTGGAAACATACTCTAAGCACGCGCACATCATTTACGCAATAACGCTCTCATTCATCAGCTATATTATAAGGATTACGTTCATTAAAACTGTAGTATCGATCAAAGTCTTCACGTTCATCTACACTCATACAATCATAGTTAAAATAATGTTTGGGTGGTGGTGGTGGGCCTACGTAGTTTAAAGTCTCGCGAGTGAGGAAAGTGTAAGGGAAATATCCTTTTGAAACTTCAGCTGCTACGCCCATCACCTTGGGTAGCTTTGCTAATTTACAAGGTGTGAATAATAAAGTGTCTTTAAATTGTACATTACCTCTTATTTGCATCTGTATTAATTTGTTTGGGCGAGAATATACAGAGTCATTTTTTTGAACTTGTCGGCTAACTTGACAATATAGGGCACAAATAGTTTCACAGGACTATCGTGGACATTCGTTTTAAAGACGTTTGTCCGTTTACCGCATTTGGGGCACTCGTTACATTCGATCTCCATACACTCATCGCAGATAGTCTGGCTCACAAGTAAATGTGGAATTACCTCTCTGGTTTCAGCATTCGTATATGTTTCTATATCGTAGTATACAGTTATACAGGGTTTGTGTTTAGGCTTGGCGTCTTTCATATAACATACGTGTTTTACTCCATCCGCCTTATATTCCTCCTGGCATGTAGGACAGTGGATTTAGTCACATTTGTGCTTAAATTTTCCCCAATTATCCATTGTGTGAAACATACCACATTCACAGATTCTCATTTTCCTGCACGTGCCAATTGATTTATGGAGGTCAAAACGGCTGTTATTGAAAAATGTGCGTCTACACACATTACAATCCGTCTTCTCAGCTTCAACTACACGGCTTTCACATTTGGGGCTTTTACACTGTTCACATACCATGTTGACATTCTTTACAATGTTTCACTATATCCGCAAACTCGAGGCACCCCTTACACAAATCATGATGCCGTCCATATTTTTGACTTTTATCGTAACTCGCGTAAAGGCACCTTATATTACGGATGGGGAGATACGTTGCCCCTGACAGACGTAAAATAAGTAGGGGCCTTGTACGATCTCTCGCATAGCTTTTAAAAACATACATAGTCCTACGATGATCATCCAGTCCAAACACAACTATACGAACATTCATTTCCTGTTATACCATTCTCAGCTCTTCAGGGCCCATATTACAGTCAAATTCAAGTTCACAGTCTACAGCTAGTTTACGGGCACGTTCCACGACCGTAGGCAGCCAAATTTTTTGAGCCTGTGCATTTTGTACAGTAAACATGCGAGCCAAGACTACTGCTATAAAGCCGCAACCACGATCGACGTTTATATGCCGTCTGTGGGGGGCAACAGTACGCACCAACTCGAATGTTATGCCATCCTCAACAGAGCGAGAAGCTGCTGCGGAGGATGTACAAGGATTTGAACAGGAGTAAGGGGATATTTTATTTGAGGAAGGTGCTGTTCGTGGGGGCGGGTATGTCGTAAGACGTTGAGGGTTGGGGCTCTATTACTGGTGGTTGTCTAACAACCGGCGCGTATTTCGGCTGCTTTATACCTGACGTGGAGGACTTCATAATACCTCCGCTTTGAACGTGCTACCGGTATCGCTGGTGAGGGTTCGTCGGTGGGGGAGGATTCTGTGATCACAACTACACTGTCGTCGGGGTCGTTTGTAATGTCGATGATGGGGCGCTGTACCTCATCGTCATTCACGGTTCTGTGGGAGAAGAGAAAAACAAGACTAGAATATAAGGAGCAGCACTCAAAATTTGTAATATTTTGAAAATGACTCACTTAGGAGTGTGACGTGTTAGAAATGGACTCGAGAAAAATTCAGGTTCACGAGCCCATCCACATGTATTATATCTGGACCTACAGGATGTGGTAAAACTGTGTTTATGCTTAAAATCATTAAAGAAAAGGGAGATGTTCTCAAAATTTGTGCATAAAGTTATATGGTGCTATTCGACGTATCAATCGGTGTTCAACGAGTACCAAGATATTTTGTTCCACAAAGGTGTATATGACGTTAATTTGTTAAAGGAAAATGAACAATTTAAGGTGCATCAGCCTATAAGGGGTGAAATTTCGAACTTCGGATATTGATTCGGCCCTATGATATTATGGTTACAATCCCCAACAAACCTTCAGTGTCCACGTTTCAAGCTGTTCTGACATATTTAGTGGGTCCACCTCGAAGATGAAAATTTGACAATTGTGTAATTTTATGGTTTTACTAGAAAATCTTGTGTAGCGTTGTAGATTTTGTTTGAAAAAAAAATTGTAAATATAGTTAGTTTTAGGCAAGTTTTAGCCTCAATTCATGAAATTATGTCTTTTTAGACTTTTTTGTATTATTCTGAGAATCATGAAGTGAGTTACCAGGATGCGGGACGAGGACCCTACTTGCCAAGCATCCCACCGACCACCTCCACCTATTAAAAATGGTATTTCATGATAAAATACTTGTAAAAATTGATTTATTGCTTATTGATATCTTAATTCTTCTGTGTCCTTTTTTCTTCTAAAACAGATGATAAAGAAGCTTGTCTCTCTCAGATTAGGAGTGGCTTTTCTGTCAGCTACAACTTGGAGAACATTTTGAAGATGTTCTTCAGTCTTTGCAGCCTCATAAAAGTCACTGCATAGTTTTACTGCCCTCTCAGAGCCATCATTTATGACATTTATAGCCAAAAGTTTTTCTTTGGAAGATATAAATGATGCTGTTGTTTTCCATTCAACAATCTCAACCATTAAAAAATCATAGTCTAACTGTAGTGAAGAGAATATGAACCATGAGTTTTTGTCAACCAAGTCAGCTAGTGTGGTTTCCGATCGTAGATTGGTAGGGAAATTAGGCTTTCCAAAACTAGATCCATGTCTGCCTTCTGGAACCATTGTCTCAATCTTGTGTGGTTTATAGGAAAGTAGATGGTTTGTTATAGCACGAAGTTCATTTTTTGGAACCAAATCGCTGAATAATACAAGAGGAATCATCTCTGATGAAAGGTACCAGAGATGACGTTTCAAAGATGTTAGAGCACTTTTTGCTATTTGCTCGTTTACTTCCTTGTATCTAAGAAGCTTTTTGTAAAGCTGCAAATCGTGCCATGGTGCATCAAAAACTGACGAGCAGGTCATCCACCATGGGTAGTAAATCAGTGAAATGAAGGTTGCAAAGTCTCTTAGTTTCAGAATTTGTTGCTTGTTTGTGATTGTTACTGAAGGTAGTTTCGAGATATTATCTTCTAGTAATGCAATTTTTAGAGCATATATTGCTTTACTCATCCATCTGGCTCTATGTATAGCACCAGGTCGCTGAAGGGTTATATCCTTATCACTAGGTCCTGTATAACACAACTAAGTCAGAAAATTGTTTGTAGTCATATCGTGTATGTTGCTTTTCTATATTACTTATTTGAATTGCATAATCAGTCCATTCCTGAAGAATCTCCTGGACAGCTTTGGAGTACTGATTGAAGTCAATTTTTTTCAATTTTTCATCCTTGGAAATCCACTGAAACTTTTCTCGAAATCTGTTAGACATTAATTTCTGGTCCACTCGAAGTTTCTACTTTCATGTCCTGAAACACATGACTCATAATAACTTCACCAACATGATGCCTGCATGCAGACCATAATAAAGGCCGTCCAATCTCTTGTTGGATAGTTATGCATGCAGCACTCACATGTCCCGTGCTGGTTGCTGTAGTGTCGAAAACCAAGTTCACTATTGAATCGGAGCAGTTCCACAATTTCAGTAGCTTCATAACTTCTTCAGTCAAGTTTTTCCCGGATTGGCCACTGCCACCAGCACTCGGATGATATGATGGAATACCAAGTAGTTTGAGATCCATTGAATTTCCAACTGATACGGCTAATCGTTCTTCTGTAACATATTTATCCTGCAGAGTAGAAATTATTTTTGAATCTCAATGAAGAGAGGCCAATTTAGGAGGATTCCAGGATTTTTTAATGGAACTTGAAATTTTTTGGGCTACTTCGCGTCTTGCTCCATCAGCTGTAGCATATGAAGTTGCCACTGCCTTAGTGTTACCACCACATTCTTCAACAAAAGCTTTTGTGAATGCAGCCTGTTGTGCCGGAGTCATTTTCATTCTTGATGCCAAAGAAACAAGTTTCGGTCTTTTCAGAATGTCATGAGGAATGATAGCTTGAGTACCTAAACAGACTGTTGACTGTGTGGATTTTCCATCTTTTTCAGCTCCATCATTAGCTTCTGACTCACTCTCAATGGTAGTTGTATCGCTTGTGCTACTGCTTTCTAATTCAACATAACTGCAAGAAGCTTCAGAGTTTCTCAGTTCCTTTTCTTTTCTCGCATTTTCTTCACATTTTCGAAAATTAATGCGCTTCATTTTGGATGCTAAAGTTTGATCATGAGCTCCAAAAGAAGCAATTCTATCCCCTTGCATTGATTGAAGAAATTGTATATCTTCTGGATTACTCATTATTTTTTTGGCATTTTTAATCCACAGTGGAGAAGTCATTTTAAGTTGCATTTCCATATCTTCTAGTCTTGTCTTTGTACTTTGTAGCTCTTCTTTTCAATGGAATTTCTCTCTGTTTCGCATTCTTTTCTGACAACGAAATTATTTTCTCTCATGCTTTTTTATCAGTAATCATTGGTATGTTGGCTTTATTGTAGAATGGTTGAATTTCTGTTAAAACAATTTTAGCTATATCTCGCTTAGTTCTTCTCTCTTTTAGACCCTGTTGCTGGTGAAATAGGAAACATCTAAGAACTTGTTCACTTGTTGGCAAGCGACATCCTACAATCTTTGCATCATTATTTGTGATGCCAGGACCTAATCGAAATATACAGGTTTTTTTTCGTGTTTTTACATCAACTTTATCTGCACCACTTGAACAAGTTTTACCACTAGAAGTGGCTTCACTGGCTTTACCACTATTATCCATTATATCATATATCAACTATTATCACCAACATATATAAAAAATTGACATGTAATAGAAACATAGATTAATATTAAAGTAGTCTACATGCCTGAAGATAAGAAAAAATAGCTATAGGTATTTCATGATGGCAAATGATGTTTATTAATAGTAGCTATGGCTTAAACACAAGCAAACTAAACATACTAGGCCTATAGTACTTTAAGGATCATTCAATTCAATAAAATAAAGGTATATGTGAAAAAAATAATTTAAGGCAATTTATCCCAAAAATTGTCATTTTTGTAAAAGTTTAGGAGATAGGTGGACCCAGTAGATATTAATCAATTGACCTGAAATTTTGCATGTGAATTTTTTTTAGGGAATGTAACCATAACGTAGGGCCAAATCAATTTTTGAAAGTTGCCATTTTTGATGCACCCTAATGAACATAGTCATTGTAATTGACGATCTCATGTTGGAGATGGATAAAACGTTTGCCCAGACATTTACAGTATTCTCCCACCATCTTAACATAAGCGTTTTCTTCATCAGAATCTATTTTTCAAAAATAGATACATGCGCGATGTGTCGGTTAAATACACAATATCTAGTCTTATTCGCACAACGTAGAGATGTATCACAAATTGGGGTATTAACCAATCAAATGTTCCCGAATCAGCGAAAGGAGTTTTTGGAAGTTTATAAAGAAGCTACAAGCACGCGTTACGGATATTTGCTCTGCGACCTTTATCCGCGAAATACGTTTAGGGTGGTTCTAAGAACGAATATATTTCTAAACGAGCCTGAAATGGTGTATATTCCAGAATGACAAAGAGAATACCGTAAATTAATAAAAATCTATCATCGACTGCCCCGAGCAATGCAGCAGATGTTTATTAAAAATATGGACTCCGACTTTTTAAAATGCATCTATGAAATCTGTCTTAACGTTATAAATTGCAATGTATCAATGAAACCACCTCAGAAGGCTCGCCTACGCCGTTACAAGAACATAATATACGCACTCGCTCGTAAAAGTCAAGCTGCAGCGAAGAAAAAACAAATTATTGTACAAACAGGAGGGTCATTTCTCCCCATCTTATTTTGAGTTTTGGGTCCTTTACTGACTAGATTAATATAATGAAGAAAGTGGTAGTGATTCCACACGAGGTGTACGCTTCACTGCAAAGGAATCCAGACACGGATCTAGATCCCCGTAAAAGCAGACTTAAAAGAATGGAAAGCGAATTGCTAGCCCTATTAAACAGTGAAAAAACACCTGATGAGAAAAGAATCTTATACCAAGATGCTCTGCAGAAATTTCTTCACGAGTACGAAAATTATAAGAACCCGACAGAGATTCCTGTGGTTATTAGGCACAGCACGGGGGACGATGGACATGGCGACATAGGATCTGTACTAGTGATGTGAGTCGTTTTTTATTGTCGTTTTTTTTTGTTTTTTTTGTTGTTTTTTTTTTGTTTAAAACGAAGATAGTCTGTTTTTTTTGTTTTTTTGTTTTTTATTGTTTTAAACTTATTCCATATTTTTTCTTCCTTTAATCTAATAAGTATATTAGTATTACCTATAATTTACTATACTACCATGCTTATACGGTTATACCTAGTATATATAGTCATCTTTTAGAAAAACTGAATCACGCAAAAAGTATATAATAGAAAGGAAAACAAACCCTCATTTTTTAAATATATATATTTTTTAACTAGAACATAAACATTCTTCCTCGTTTCAAACAATATACATAATTGTGATTGGCAAGAGTACCAGTATATATATTCCAGATAGAAAAGGAAAATATTCACCTTTTTTTGAACCTTTTTGTTAACCTAATGTTGTTTAACCTTCATTTCCATGGAAGAATCATCACTAGATTGGGTAGAGCATATATGCTAGTTTCAATATCACAGGTACTGGTATAATATACATAATCAAAAATACATAATACTGGTATAAAACAATATATATAATTGTGATTGGCAAGAATACCAGTGTTGTATATATATATATATTCCAAATAGAAAAATAAAAAAAATAAAAATATTCATCTCTTTCTTTAACCTTTGTGTTAACCTAATGCTGTTTAACTTTCATTATCTGATTCTATTTCCATTGAAGAATCAATATCACTAGATTGATTAGAGCATATAGTTTCAATATCACAGTACTGGTACTTATTGTTATTGCAGATTTGGATGTTGACGAAGCCAATGTAGCACCATGTTTTTACTTCACTTCTTGGAATTTTGCATTTTGGGATATAAATACTAGCTTTGCTGCTCTGTCTGTGCTTAATCAGTTTTTTTTGGCTGTATGGATATTACTGTATGTGCTAAATGATCTCGGAGGTAATGAAAGGGCGAAATAGAGGTGTATGAGTTTGTGTATGTATATATGTGAGTATGCGTGCGTATGTATCTGGAATTCTGGATGTATGCATGTGTATGGGGTATATAATAGATATAAATATGTGTATATAAGTATTTATGTATATATTGTATATATGTATATGGGTGTATGTGTATATATGGATGGTCTCGGGGGGAAAATATGTCATCGCGGGTCTAAAGGATAGTTAAGTGGGAGATTCAAAATCCGAGGCATGGATGGGAGAGTCCTGGAAAGGTTGGACAATGGGCAGTCAGCTCCCAGCCAGTGTTCTCGCAAGTTTAACGGATCTCAGATACAAGACTTTCAGTGCAAGAAAGAGACCAGTTTTTTTCTGTAAATAGGCTGAAAAGGACATTCTATACTGGTACCATATGGCCTATTTTTTATTTATTTATCTATTTTTATAATATATATCATTGCAAAAGTATACCTTATAATTAAATTGGCAATATCTATATAATTATTAAAAAAAACAAAAAAAAAAACAAACAAAAAAAACAATAAAAAAAAAAAAAAAAAAAAAAAAAAAACGACAAAAACAACAAAAAAAACAACATGGACATAAAAAAAAACCGGTTTTTTTACATCACTAATCTGTACCCGACGATACATCTGACCAACCAAAGATTAAGGGATCAGCCACACAACATATCGAGCATGTATTAAAAAGCACCCTCCCACATACATTGAGGAATAAAGGTTTAAGTCTTTATAATCTATTGAATGAGGACCCAGCCATACAATGGACCGATACAGGTGAGATCATTGTTGAAGGATCAAAGGTACAGGGGTCGAATATCGTAGACATTGTCCATGATCTGGTGAGAAAGTGGGATAGGCCATCACCATCAGGATGGAAGCATATTAAAGCAAGACTACAACAAATAAATGTCCCTAAAAGGTTGATAGGAAATCTGAACAGGTTGAAAGACGGAACGTGCGACGCATGTGGCACAATTGAAGACGCCATCACCCCCGACGGTAACATCTTTGAAGAGGAGAAAGAAGAGGTTAAACAACAGTCAACCCTACCCACGTCCCTCTAAAATATGCAAATGGCTAACATACTAAGTAAGCACTATTATGACATTTCTAACCCAGTCTCCTACGGCGGCGTAGATAGACTACAGAAGTGTTTACGGAGTAGGAAAAAAAGATGTTGAGATTTTTGCGGGAGCAGGACGCTTATACGCTTCATAAGCCGGTGAGAAAAAGGTTTAAAACAGCCAAGACCGGCTGCCTTGATTGATTCTATTTGTCAAGCAGATTTAACAGATGTGCAAAGATATTCTGTGTATAACGATGGTTACCGCTACATTCTCTTCATAATAGCTGTATTATTTAGATATCTGTGGTTAATTCTTCTGAAAAATAAATCACCTGAAACAGTTTCTAAAGCCGCCAAAACGCTAATGTTAAAAGAAAACAGGGTTCCTGGCTATTTTTGTACGGATATGGGGAAGGAATTTATAGGCCGTGCTTTTCAGACCATGTTGACAGTTTAATATCAGCTATTACACTAGCAATTCTATACATAAGGCTTCTTTAGCTGAAAGAGTTCAACGTACCATAAAGGAACGCATGCACCGATATTTTACACACAAAAACACACACAGATTTCTAGACATTCTGGAATCATTGGCCTCATCCTACAACCGCTCACACCATCGCACGATTGGGTCAACACCTAATGAAGTTTTAGAAAGAGGTACGCTCCCGAGAAGAGATGGATCACCAACACAACACCGCCACACTGCGCGTTTCAAAATCAATGATTATGTAAGGCTGTCGCGTTCCGGAAATAAATTCGCAAAGGGATTTGAGCAAGGATAGACACGAGAGATTTTTAAAGTTAGGGGTATGAGACCTAAAGGGGAGATAATGATGTATTATGTTGAAGATTTGAATAGGGAAGAAATCTCAGGAGGCTTTTACCGCGAGGAGTTGCAGAAAGTGCCATTTAATTTAGGAAAAAATGTTTAAAATTCAGAAAATTTTTGGAAGCAAAGGTACAGGAAAGAGAAAAATGTACCTGGTGAAGTGGCTAGGATACCCAGAAAGCTTGAACATTTATATAAAAGCTGATGCAATAATGAAGCTTAAATAGTATGCAACATGGCTTCTAACCATTTCTACGTCACACCCCCGTCCTCCTCGTTCCTATCTGTACCCCCTAACAACATACGAGCCAACTTTGTAACAGAGCTCCACGGGCCCATTGAATTGGGTCGTGATTCATATGAGGTGGGGATATGCGAAATTCAGCTGGACACCTTTTTAAATATTGAATATAAAGAATCCGTTTTTACGATTCTTAGAGACATTGATGAGTGTGAAAAAGCTGGGGTAGCTATGGATGAAACTATACGTATCGCCTGGACTAAGGTTGCATGGTATTACAGTACAGAAGTAAGACTAGGACTGGGTCGTTATGGTTCGGCCGAGGATGTTGTGAGAGACTTAAACGTAAGTTTAAGAAACTCAAACCTTACGAATGATTTAGTATACGAAATCGTAAACAAAAGAAACCCTGCACATACACTAATCCTAAAATCAAAGACTAACAGACGTATTAAAAACCGGTGTTCAAAATTATAACCAATGGAGGATATAGCGCAGCCTTCCAAAGAGAGACATTTCACGAGGCACAGCATGATTTGTCCAGATTAATGTATCAATTGAAGATGGAGAAATTGGCTGAAAGCTCTGTCCCCAGACATGTGCTATATTTATAGTAATATAGTGGAGCACCAGTTTGTTGGGGATACCCAGGCACGCCTGCTGCGCATTGCCAACATTAGAGGAAGGAGTTTGAATATTACATATGACAGACCCCATTATGTGAACGTCGCAACTAATCTAATAACCAATATGTCAATATATAAAAGAACGATTGAGGGTAAAAATTTTCCATTCGGTGACGGGAGCTTAACAGTGAAGCCGCACTTTCGGCGCACTGAGTTATAATGGGTAGAAAGCCTTTCACCGTCTATCGAGGGGTGAGATACCAGCGTGGTAGTGGGGGTCCATTTTTTTCATCCATACTACGTACGGCTGTTCCTTTGCTGAAGAGGGGTGCCAGATACCTCGGAAAGAAAGCGCTACAATCAGGTGTTAACATTGCAGAAGACATATTGTCTGGGGCTAAACCTAAAGAAGCTCTAAAAAACATTTAAAACGTACACGGGACGAAATCATCAAAGATGCAGAGAAAAATGCGTGGTGGTGGGAAGGAGGAGGCTGTCCGGAAGAAGGGGTCACGTGGTATTAAACGTAAAAGGATATCAAAAAAGAAGTGCTGTAAGCGAATGAAACCTATGGTTGACCACTTTTTTGACTGATATAAGCTAAGGACATTGATCTCTTGAATCATAGTTTGTTTACTATTTGTCGAGAGAGGAGGCACTATTTCTAACTTCATGGCACGCTTCATCCACCCGTGTAGTTCACAATGCTGTAAATCGGAGCTATCCCTCTTTGAGATGCCCCCAACTCGTTTCTATTGAACACAGTGACTTTATTACAATTAACCATTTAAACACAATTAGTTCGCCGAGTGCTCCTATAGAATTCGTGATACCCAGCTCAGGCCCTTTTTTGATCCAGGCTGTGTGCACATGTACGCTATGCTACGTATAGCCAATTTTGATGGAACGGACTGCGATGACAAATATGCTGTTATACCCTGAAACAAACTCTGCACTCCATATTCAACCAGTGTGACGACTGTGACGTATATTTAAATCGGGTCAACATATCGTCAGGCACGGGATACAATCACCTACGAGCCTATCTGGAAAATGTCCTCAACTTTTCCAAAGAAGCGAAAGCTACCTTTGTAAGTGCCGAGGGATATTATCAAACTAAAGACGAAAGTAGTATAAAGGACAAATTTAAAAATTCTAGAAAGATATACGAGTGTTTTGGACGTCTACACACAGATTTCACTTTTCAGGAGAAGTTGCTTGTCAACGGGGTGGATATGAAAATAAAGCTCACCCGCACGAGTCCTGAGATCTGCTTAAATCTGGATGCTGATCAAGAAGAGGGAGAAAAACCCTTGTGGTTCACATTATGGAGACATACCTCCGCGTACGGCGAGTGAAATTAAGTTCACCAAAACAACTAGAAATTGAGAAAAATTTACTAAACGCTGCAGTGAAATACCCTATTAACAGAGTACAAATCAAACTATATACGGTGCCTGCAGGGTTGGCGTCGAAGCAGATAGAAAACATCGCCCTGGGAAATCTTCCTAAAAGGATATTAATCGGAATGCAGGACCATGCTTCGGTGGAAAATATAAAAAGAGTGCCTTTAAATTCGAGAATTTCGAACTTAAAAATATAACTATACGTTAATGGCATTGCTTTGGGTGGAACATTAGATACGGACTATTCATCAGACGCTGTGTTACCTCTGCGCGAGAGCCTATAGTAATCTGACCCATATTGCAGGTGATTGTGATGAGCTCGGTAATGGGGTAACGCAGAAAGAATTCATTGATCAATTTAACCTTTATCCGTTTGACATTACACCTGACTTATCTGCTAGCATAAATACCCATTTAAGCACACAACAGAGCGGAAACATCTCAGTGAGGTTGGAATTCACCAAGTCTATAGACTTTTAAAATGGATGCTAATACACTTCAGAGAGTAATGAATAGTGAACGAATCACACGTTCCAAATTTATCGGCATGTTTGCGAAGAATGAAACATTGAGTTTGCCAAGTACGCGAGAATGCGGTAGTCTTATTGTGAACACACGTCATCGGTAATGAAGGGATTCATTGGTTTGCAATCTATTTTAAAAATAGGCACCGCATGTACTATTTTGATCCACTTGGTACTCAACCCTGGAGTGACCCTGTTATTGTAAAATTTCTCGCTGTTACATATTCCCGAAGTTGTATGGAACCCGTTTCGAATACAAGGATATTTTAGTAATACTTGTGGAATGTACTGCATTTCATTTCTCATGCATATGTCACGTGGTAAAGAATTTATAAATTTTTAAAATTTATTCGACCCGTGTCACACTCAACGAAACGATGAAATGGTATGTAGACAGATAAAAAGCCGTTTTCCGATTGTGCGTACTCGTTGTATAGTATAATGTTTTTGTTCGTTTGTATATTTGTACGTTAGTTTGTATATTCTGTAGTTTAAGATGGTTATTGTACTGATTTCTTTCATTTAATAAATTGATGAAAATATATTGTCTTCCCCCCGAAAAAGGTCGAATAACACTTCTTACATTATTTCGATGTGACTGGCTGACTGTTCGGTATATCATCCGTATTCAGGTCCATGACACGAGGTTCTTCAAAAGATTGTATAACACGTCAAATCCTCATCGGACCTTAAAGGAGAAAGAATTATGTTCATATTGAATCTTTTTTAACGAAAACATATACAGAGTATACATATTGTAAGACAGACCCCATTATATGAAGATATCTTTGGTTCGCTCAGAGAAGCTCATTTAAGAGGTAATTCCGAATAACATTTATAAAAAAACATGCAAAAGATTGCCAAAAAAAAATTGCGATTTTAGCATAATGGCGAGTATCTAAATGAAGTATTTGACGAGATACTACATCCCTCCATATATATGAAATCTTCTTTCTGACAGTTTGTGAATAAAAAATAAAATTATAGACACTTACATTTCTATGGTAATCCCTTGCGTCGGATCGTAAGGAGCGTCATTGCAAATATCATCAACGGTTTGCGTTGGAAATAATCCATCACGGTCAATCGCGTTAAAAAGATTAATTGCAGTCAATGCTGCAGTGTCACTGGTACAAGTCTGGAAAAGTGTAAAGTTCGTGATACATGGCGGAGGGAATGTTTATTCACTGGCAGAGGGAATGTTTATTCACTGGCGAAAATAGCTACTGTTACTCCAAATTGAAAAATATTTCCTTTTATATGCACAATCACCAAGCTCCGCCCCAAAATATCAAGAGCAGATGTTCGTAATGATTGGTTGTCAGTGTAACCTGGTGGAGCTATGATAAGTTTGTGTACCAATCGTAACCGATATAACGGGTCCATACTTTGGACGACTAATGGTATCTTTATATTCTCTCCATAGATTTAATGCTCGTATTACCCCTTGCATTCTCCGTCACGACAATATTTGTATCTATACTTGGTTTTCTTCAATCCACCCCTTTATGCAATATCCATCGCAACAACCATCTATAAAAGATTTCCAGATTGCTATATTATCTCCGCAGATTTATTGCTCGTGTTCCCTGCGAAGACATTTCAGCCGCTGCAGCGAATCCATGTTAAACTGTAGGTCTATGGCGGTGTGAAAAGGTTTGACCTTTGTCAAAATGAACAAATCGGCGAGAAAGTTAATTATTATTACTAGTGTCTTCGAGAGGATTTTATAATAGAGAAATTATAAATATATCCATTCCTTTATATTTTTAAAAAAAAGAAGAGTATTTGGTTTCCACGTTAAACTGTGGGTCTAAGGCGGTGTGAAAAGCTTGACCATTGTTAGAACGAACAATTCTGCTAGATGATGTGAAAGAGTGAGCAGTCATTCCCTGACGAGATGTATTTCTGGTTTAACCTCTGGTTTAGCTTCCGCCCGAATTGTTCGTTCTGACGAAGGTGAAGCTTTTCACTCCACCTTAGACCTACAGTTTAACGTGGAATCCGAACCACGCCCCATCAGCAGCCCAGCGTCTTAGCCACTAGGCCACCTAGGGTACCCATTTATCTACCAACCACTTTCTTTATTGTGTGGAAGGATGAACAGCTGGATTTTGCTGCGCGCCGACTGCCGTCGGGTCTCGAACCCGGGGCCGATGGATTTGTAGTCAGCGACGCTAACCACCACTACCGAGGCGCATTTCTGATTCGGTTTCCACGTTAAACTGTAGGTCTAATGCGGGTGAAAATCTTGACCATTGCAATTCGGCGAAAAGGAGTTAATTATTATTACTACTGTAATTTTATATATATATATATATATATATATATATATATATATATATATATATATGTTAAACACAGACCGTGGATGTAACAAGGAACTCTTCTTGGAAAATTAAATCCACTATAGTCCGAATAAGTAATGGTAAATGACAAATACCTAAGTTTTTCTTTTTCATGATGCTAGCCCGACGTGGGCAACGGGTCTCTCGCAAAGAGGTCCCATAAATATAGCTATATTTATCGGACCTCTTTGCGAGAGACCCGTTGCCCACGTCGGGCTAGCATCATGAAAAAGAAAAACTTAGGTATTTATCATTTACCATTACTTACTCGGACTATAGTGGATTTAATTTTCCAAGAAGAGTTCCTTGTTACATCCACGGTCTGTGTTTAACATATAAGTTTCTCAGGGGACCATTCTGAGTTTGTATATATATATATAATATATTGTGTGTAAATATTTCCATTTCTTTTTTAAAATATAAATAAAGGAAAGAATAAGCAAAACTGTGTGTGTGTGTGTGTGTGTGTGTGTGTGTGTGAATTTTTGGAAAATGTATAATAATAATATAATATATCCTTCCATTTTTTTATTCATTTCAATAACTATGATGATGATGATGATGCCATACAAATTAAACGTAAAGACATATAAACAACGCATTTAATAAAATAGAATTATATACACACTTCAGTAGCAAGGAACCAAATTGAAGGAGTCGAGCGAAGGATTTGCCGAGACAGGCTGGAAGTGGGTAAAAAAAAAACGCGGTTAAGTTCGTGGTCGGGCCTGAGGCGTTTTCTACAATCTTCTAGAGCATCCTCCGTCTCGTTTTTTGACAGACTATATTCCATATGACAATAAACGTTGAAGTTATTTGAAGTTCTTTCGTTTTTATTGTTTATATATATATATATATATATATATATATATATATATATATATATTTTTTACGCATTCTGATTTTTCACAAAGTGAATGTGCTTATTTCCAGATGAGAATAATGGAATTAGCTTGAAAGCAAATGAATAAAGGATTGGATTCCTCTTTAATAAAATGAACGAAAAAATTGTAAAGACATCTTGTTTGTGTTTGTATATAGATTTGAGAATATGTTAATGGAACGATTTCTTTTGCTAAACCAATTGCTTAGTGAATTTTTTAATGTTAATATTGTTTTAAGGTGAAAATCCGTTTATATACAGTATATATAAGGAATGACAAAATTAAATAGACAGTTAATATGATTATATAAGCACACCGGACAAAAAATTAGTCACCTCTCGCAGAATGTACCTAATAACGTGTGACGGCGCCTCTGGCCTTGTTAACCGCACGAATCCGGCGAGGCAGAGACTCTACGAGGTTGTGCATGTACTGAACATCGATTTGCTGCCACTCGTTCATCAGCCGGTCCCGAAGTTCCGCCAGAGTCCGTGGGTGTCTATTCCTGCGCTTCACTTTCTGTTTCCAGCCTGAACAACACCGACGCATTCAGGATTAAAGGCTTCATTGGACCTGCGATGTACTCGTCGCCTCCCATCATTGGAGAACAAACAAAAACGGGACTCATCGGACCAAATTACACGTTTCCAATCTGCCGCAGTCCAGTTTTTGTGCCTGTGAGCCCATTTATAACGTGCCAATTTGTGACTTGCTGTTAACAGCGGCCTCTTCCGCGGTACCCTGCTCCAGATGTCCATCGCATGCAGTTCTCGTCGCAATGTCCGTTCGGAAATCGGTCGCTGGAGAACCTCATTGGTTTCTTGGAGCAATTGTTCTCTGGTTTGAAAACGATTTGCAGTTACTAGACGAGAAACATGGCGGCGGCCCCTATTGTCGAGAATTGTTTTCCGGCCACAGTTACGCCGTCGATTGTCAGTTGATTGCGAACTACACCACTCTTTGTAAACTCGCTGGACAGTACGCGTTGACACACCAACAAATTGGGCTACTTCAGACACTTTGTGTCCGTGGGCTCTGCCAAACACGATGGCTCCTTTTTGCCACTGAGTAACGTCTGCCTCACGACCCATTTTGCAGACTATATCCAACACACTGTTCTTCACCACCTCACGAAACAGATCTGATCCTGTGTGCTACGTCACCGCTACTTGTCACTTACCAATGCTACATCAGCGCCCTCTGTGTGACCTTGAACTTCCTACTATCGGTGCTATTAGGGGGTGACTAATTTTTTGTCCGGTGTGCTATATATATATATATAATATATATATATAGAAGAATGACAAAGGAAAATACACAGTTAATGTGCTTATTTCTTTTAATGAATAATTATGAGGAGAAAGTTTGTGTGTGTGTGGTGTGTGTGTGTGTGTGTGTGTGTGTGTGTGTGTGTGTGTGTGTTTCGTCTGAACTATTATTTTGATGGTTATACGTTTCGTATATTATTTTTTGTGCAGAAATTTTTTATTTATTTAAACATTTTTTTATTGTTAATTTCGCTTAAAAGAGTCTCTATGTTTTGGTAACGAGTTAAAATAAATGATGGTGTTTAGGAACTCACCCTAATAATGTATACTTTTACAATAAAAATAAAAATTGGTATCTGGCAACTCAACCCTCCTCTATATAAGACCCGCCTCTCTTCAGAGCGGCCAGTTTGATGATGGTAGATGTTGAATAAAGATATCTCTCTCCGTCCTTCTTAGTTAAGACTTAGCTTAGTTTCCCTTTGGGGGGTTAGGACATCCCACCTTGTCCCCCGAAAGTCCTCCTCCGTCTATCCTTTCTTGGGCTAAGGCAACCCCTTTGGGGGTAGGTCATCCTCCCCCCGAAGATCCCTCCCCTCCCCCCTTCAGGAGTACACCCATCCCCCTTTGCAGCAATGATCATTATCTCTTGCAACATTCCTGCACTCTACCTTTTTAAAGCTATACTACTGAGCGCCTTTCCTTCCAGTTTTCGGGGGATAACTCGACCAAAACGAAGATTATGAAGTGAAAAGCTTGACAAAATTACCTATTTAATTTTTTATGAAAATAATTATTCAGCATTGTCCAACTCACTGAGATAGAGCAATAAATATAGAAATGTAACCCTAATTTATTAGCCTATTAATTTTTTATAAATATTATCTTGTATCTTCGGTTTCAAAAGTATCGTGTATGACGATACTGATTAGTATGAATATCGTGTCTCAGTGATTCATTTCTGGGAGTATCTTGCTCATCCCAAGAATTGCCAAGGATTAAAAGTTGAAGACTTATTTAAATGGTTTTCATAACGAAGAATATAATTTTTTTTTTTTTTTTTTTTTCAGTTTAAGTCGATGTTTATACTTTACGAGGAAGAGAGAATACTTCTTGTTTAAGAGGTAAGTGTAATGTAAGCATGTAACATAAGCCAATCGACAGCTGACTGTTGTGACTGATACCATTCAAAATGCCAATGTTTAAACATTAAATGTTAGAAACAGTAATTGGTTTCTCTCTCTTGATTACCATCACCAATGCTTTTGTATTTGTAGATTCAAACGGCTCTATCTCCGTAACCATTCAGAATTACACATGTTCATCTGAACTTTTTTTCTCACAATGACTGATACTATCACCTCCCGAAGTATTGACCTTTCCTCCTGAAACACCATATATATATATATATAATATATATATATATATATATATTATATATATATATAATGAGAGACTGGTTACGCATTTAACTACCAGTCGTGAAAGGATGTTTACACTCCACATGGACGCAAGAGGAGAGTGCAATGCAATTGCAAATGTTGGTCAATGTTGCAATATGTTATGCAATAAAGGGGGAGGGGGAATGTTGCAAGAGCAACAAGGGTTATGCAACTTGGATGCAGAGTTATCCCCCAAGAGGAGAGGAAGAGAGGTGTTCGCCTGGCAAAAGCCAAGCGCATTTTAGGACTCCAGCCGAGCGGCCGTTATCTTAATATGTTCCTACCCAGCCAGTTGGCTTATCTGGCTGAGCTGCTAGATTGCGCTATTTATTTAATTAAAGAGTATATTCTGGCTTAACCAGCCAGTTGACTCAGAAGGCGTAGATGGTTTGTTCAGGTGTACATTATTGAGTTGCCAGATTACGCTATACAGATATTTTTGACAGTTGGCTTAGAAATCCGTCGCCGTTTTAAAAGACGGTCGGTTGATATAATTAAATGTTTACAACCAGGAGAATTAAATAAAACACCATTACATCATTATGTTTATTTAGACGAATTAATGGATTCAATTTCACGAAATATATAAAAAATAAATATACAATGGAATATATATGATCAAAAAATAATAAGAAATACGAACGAGAAAATATATATATATATATATTAGTGTGGACCAAAAAAATGAAGGTTTAAAAATCTTTGTTCCACATGAGTAATGTTATTCCTTTTGCTTACCTTAATCAAATTACAAAATTTGAAACCTCTACGTCAAGTTTTAGGGGTCCCGAGAAAATTGCACTTTTCCTTTTAATGCTGAAAAAATTAGTTTTTCCTCATTTTCATAAGTTCTGCTTTATTTTTTGTTGGAAATTCTTTACGATTATTGAAAACTGTTTTGAGCAGGTATTGTTTGTCCTCTTCTTTAGTTGTCACTGCTTGATTAAATTTTTCAATCAATGCAACACCCCGCTCAGCTGTGTCATTTGTCACTCTAAGGGCACGAACTCTAGCACAGCCTCTTTGGTACTCAGGATCTATTCCCCATGTTGATGCATAATTTTCAGTGAAGAGAGAATTGAGATGTAGAGCATCAAAAAGAGATTTAGTCCTTGAAGTAACAAAATCAGAAATCCTTTTTTCTTTAAAAGAAGCTAGGGTTACCTTTGCTTCTAAACGTTTCAGTCCCTTATTTCTTGGAGGCATTTTGATATTATTTCGCATTTGCTCCTTTTCTTCAAGGGATATGCTTTTGTCAAAGAAGCTTAATCCAACAAGTGTTTCTGAGAGGTACCACAGATGTCGTTTAATGGCATTTTGGGCTTGCTTGATAACACTTGATATCAAAGAATTTTCCTCCATTATTGCAAGATCTTGCAAAAATTTAAGATCAACATTTGGGGCTTCCTCTGGTTGAGAAGCTTTTGCCCAAGATTTTGCGTATACCAATGCAACAAATAGACAAATTTCTGTTATTGCATGAAGTTCTTTTTTAGTCATCTTAAATTGATTTTGGAGAAGAAAAAGCTTAAATGCATAAATTCCTTTTGCCATCCATCTTGCATGATGGTACGCTCCAGGTCTCTTCAAGGGAGTATTAGAAATGCTTTCTTCTCCAAAAAACAAGAGAACAAGTTGAAAAAATTATTTATAATCATCTCTTGGCTGTTTAGAGTTGAGTGCCTCCTTCATGATTAAGACTGTTTGATTTTTTAAATCTTGAACTCTTTCAATTATTCTGCAGCTTTGGGAATCAACAGCAGTTGTGATTTGAGAATGATCCATAAAATCCCATTGAGTTTTGAATCTTTTGAAGATTGGAATATCAGGTTCAGAGGAATGGCCCATAGAAGTCCGGAAGACTTGAGATAGGACAATCTCATAAATATGGTGTCTGCAGGCTAAATATAAAAGCTCTTTTCCAAGTTCTTGTTCAATTTTAGTGCAAGCTCCAGCATGGATTCCGGTATTGGATGCTGTTGTGTCAAATGACAGCCCAATAATTCTCTGGGTCATATCATGTTCTTGCAGGAGAGAAATGCAAACACGAGCCATCTCCGTACCCGTGCCAGCAGTGACTTTAGGAATTCCCAGCAATTTCTCTTCACCATTCCCACTGACTAACAGGGCTCTTTCACACACTAATTCTTCACGATGAAGCCTTCTTTTCTCTCTCTTTGCAAGAATTTGGTCTACTGTACCCATGCTACTTTGTGTAGGATATTCTTGCTGTCTTAAGTAGAAAAGCTTGTCTTCTTCATTTGACATCATCAAAAGGGCATTAGAGTGACCAATATCAAGAATTTCAGCCTTAATTTCATCTTTAAACATAGCTTCTTCAATACGGCATTTTTCCTCGGGCCTTTTTCTGTTTTTCATCAATTTATCATAACAGCTTATTAAAGAGTCAATCTTTCGGATGGCACTGTCTCTACGCATTGTGGGAATCCTGGCTTTCTCCCAGTAGGTCATCACTTCATCTAAGCAAAGATTAATGGATCTTCTTCGTCCCAATTTTTCCTCTTTTTGATGGAAGAAATATGTTTGCAAAACTTGCAGTTTTGTAGGTAAGTGGCAACAAAGTATATCTTTATTTAAATGGCCAATGAGCCAAACTTTAGTTTTAGAACGAGTAGCCATTTTTAGTTTAAAAAATTAAATTTCTGAAATAGTAAAATAAACCAGTTAAATTAGGAGATAAAAAGGATAACTAAAAGGTTCAAGCCAATTAGGCAAAGCCTTTAATTTAGAGTTGACCAATTAAGGATAATATATTTTATCCAAAATTTTTGTTTTCCTTATTAATAATTTTCTCTGAAATAATGATCTAAGATTGTTTTTGTACTCTATTAACACCAAAATTTCTTAAATAAGAAGAAATTTTTTCATAAGTTGCAACTCAAGAGTTGAGTTGATCATTGATGTTCTAAGCGCGCCTATTCATTGGAAAATTTTTATAAGTCATTAAATCTCGGGACCCTAAATATTCTCATATTTGTCCAAAATTTTGCTGACATGTCTATCTGGTCCAAAGGAACAAGGGCATTAATGTGGAACAAGGATTTCTTCAACTTTATAATTTACCCCCCCATTTTGGTCAACACTAAATTATATATATATATATATATATATATATAAAATACAAAACGATGTAGTCTAACCATCAATATATATTAGTACAGGAAAAAAAAAAATATATATAGATGCAGTTATATTAAATAATTAAATATATTGAAAATAATAATGTACAAAACGAAGGAGTATACTCAATTGCATATTAGTACAGGATATATATATATATATATATATATATATATATATATATATATATATATATATATAGGGCGTCCCAAAAAAATGTATACACACTTTAACAGCTGATAGCTCAATTGATGTTTCTTTCTTTCCAAGTTAAACCCATTAGAATTAATAATGGCAGTCAGACTAAGCTTTGAACAAAGGAAATTCATTCTAAAATGCTACTGGAAGTGTGAAAACGCAGTTGAAGTGCAAAGACAGTTTAGGAGGGAGTTTCAAACAGATCCACCAACGCGACTTACCATCACTCGAATTAGAGATAAGTTTGAAGCCGATGGAACTGTTCAGAATGTCCACAAGAAGCGTTCCGGAAGACCACGGACATCGACAAGCCCCACAAAGCAAGAAAGAGTGCTGGAAACGTATCACCAAAGTCCAAGAAAATCTGTGCGGCAAGCGAGTCGTGAGGTAGGAATTTCAGAATCGTCTGTCCAACGCATTTTGAAGCGCTGTCAATGGAAAAGTTACATTCCAAGATTAGTCCATGCTATTAATGAAGATGATCCGGACCGAAGAGTGGAGTATTGCGAGTGGTACTTGGCACGATGTGGATATGGATTGGACGAAGGGGTTTCGTAGAATACCCTCCGCGTTCACCAGACCTCACACCACTAGACTCTTTTTATGGGGATACTTAAAAGACAAAGTCTACGCTATAAAACCTGCAACAGTCGCTGAATTGAGAGCAAGCAGCCATTGAACGAGAATGCACACAAATACCAAACGAAATGTTTCGTGATGTTTGCGATTCCATTGCTTCGCGTTATCAGCAGTGCCTGGACCAGAACGGACGTCAGTTTGAAAACAGGCGTTGACAAAACAATTAAATAATGTCTGTAGATTCTATTACATTTTGAAAATGAAATGTATTTTAATAAACACTGCCTTTATAATTATTTAAAGTGTGTATACATTTTTTTGGGACGCCCTGTATATATATATAATATATAGATGTATTTCGCTTTGCGCCTGCGCCGAACCCGTTTCTCCCCCATTCCCTCCCAACTTTGGGAGGGAATGGGGAGAACTATGACCGTAAAGGGAATTAATAATGATTTTATTGGAATTTATGTAAAATTGTTTTATTTTCAATAAATTTTCGACAAAAACTATTTTCATCATTTCATGTAATCTTATTTAGCCAAACAAATAAGCTAACAAAAAGCCTGTTCTATTTCTGGAAAATCATATTTAGATTGTAAAGTTCCGGGATGATTTTAAGGTAAATATGAAGTAGTGGTATGATTTTACATTTAATTAAAAGTCGTGGGATGGCATCCCACCCCATCCCACCTCACTTCGAGCACTATATTATATATATAATATATATATATATATATATATATATATATATATATATAAATACTTTATGGTCTACGGCGCAGAACGCTAAACTCTCACGTAATCAAATCTACATTCACATCGTTATTGCTTTGCACTACACGGCAAAACCGTCCAAGCATTACTTCATCGCTCAAGTTATATGGATACCTATACTCGATATAAATGGCTTTCATATCGTTCAAAACTATTTTTGTGCCCACTTTACATTCGGTTGGCAAGTTATCTTTAAACACCGCTAGAATACAATCAAAAACACGCACAATGAGGTCATCTTTAACCACATCATTATTAAATACAAGTTTATAAACACACTTTTCCAATCGAGGGTTTTTCTTACCGTCCCGAGCTTTTCAATCGTGAGCTCCTCTTCACTCTGCATAGCGGCAATTCAAATAATCTTCCAAGTCGTAACGACAGCTACTCATTATATAGTAGGAGTGGCCAAGTTTCCTGTACCCAAGAGCCACATACGACGTTTTTCAGATGTATGAGAGCTGCAAAATATTTTAAAAAGAATTTAATTATTAAAAACTATACATATAGTTTACTCACATTATTAAATTGTTTAATTACTGCTTGTAGAAGGCTTAGTTTCGTTCTTCATTTTCGCTGTTAATGCTTTAAAGTCTGGCTGATGTGATGTTAAGGCGGTATGAAGAAGCTGTCAGGTGTTCGTTAGTGAGGGCAGCACGATGTTATGACTTTACAAACTTCATTACCGAGAAGAGTGCTTCACAGCAATAAGTTGTCCCAAAAACTGAGAAGTCGGAAACTGGTTTTCCTGAGGTGAGGATACTTTGTTTGTGGTACTTGCTTCCAAAACTCAACTGCAGATAAGCTTTTATGTATCAACTTTAAACCCACGTCCTCCTGTAGCTCCAAAAGTTCTGTTTGTATTGAAGCAACTTCCGTAACAAAAGGTGTGGTAACAGGACAGCCATCGTTGACGACATCAATCAGGAAAGGATTTACAAGAAATTCGAAGCATGGGTTTAGTTTTTAATTCATCAAACCTGAACTGAAAATCATCAGTTTGTCCTAATTTACCTTTGTATTCCTCCAATTTACTATCTTTTATTTCAATATCAGGAAAAGTGTTTTTTCGATTTTTCAGGTGGGGAAAGTGGTCAAATTTTTTGTTACTAGATCTTTTTTTGGAAGAGCTTTATTTTATTCTGGAAACTGAAAACTGTCTGTGTAAGGTCAGAAATGACCTTATCCTTTCCCTGACGTGCCAAATTTAGATTTTGAAGGTGTTGTATTACATCATTAAAAAACGTCAGATTCTGCACCCATTCGTGATCTTCTAGTTGTGGGTATGACTTTCCCTTTTCTTTCAAGAAATCAATGATAGGCTCCAACAGTGCAACAAACCTATTCAGGAGATTACTAGTTGATAACTACCTTACAATACAGTGGAATGAAAGGTCATCTGGCTTATCTTGAAGATCCAGCTCCTCGATAAAATTTCTAAACTCTCAGTGCGTTTTTCCATTTGAACGAATGAAATTCACAATTTCTAGAAAACATTTCATAACACTGTTACACCTGAAGTACTTGCTTACCAAATGACCACGGTGAATGATAGTGAATAAAGAAACACACAGGATACTTGGGATCGCGTGCCAAGAGCCCAACTAGGCCTACATTTTGTCCTACCATAGCTGGTGCTCCATCTGTTGCAACACTGACAAGTTTATTCAATGGTACTTGAGCATTTGATAATGCCTCGTCAAGTGTGTTCTTTGTCAACCCCTCTGGTGGTTTCTCTTAGGGTCATTAAGTCCAAGAGTTCTTCTTTCACATTTCCATCGCCAGTAACATAACGAACAAATATCGCCAGTTGAGGGTTATCTTTAATATCTGTGGATTCATCGAGGGCCAAACTGAATGCAACAGAATTCTTCAAATCACTCTGCAACGAGCATGTAATTTCAGCACTGATCTGGGAAATAGGTCTCTCTGTAGTGTGGCGGGAAATATAAATACTTGCTATTTGTTCTCGAAGCTTTGTGTTATCTGGAGCGAGAATTGCAGTAACATCAGCAATATTCTTCACAAATTCTCCACTACTGTAGAGAAGTTGAGCTTCAGTAGTTTAGTCAGCTGTCTTACACAATGATGAAAGTACAGTTTGTTGGGCAACTAGGCTAGATTTCAACACTGTTAACTTAGTCTTCCGCAATTCTGATTTGGGAGGGAATTCCGTAATAAAATTTTTATGGTTAGTTTCATGATGACGCTTTAAGTTACTGGCTTTAAAGTGATTGAGTGCCACGTGGCAGATAAGAGACACAGGTTTCCCACCCTTAACAGTAAAGGCAAAGCTCTCCCACTCCTGTTTAAAAACTCCATTTTCTTCATATTTCCGTTTCTTACACTGTCTGCTCAGTCATTTTAATCAACTAAGGGGTTGTATAACTTTCACTTGTATAGCTGAGAAAAATAGCCACTATTTGATCTAAGAAGTCAATTTTAAAACACACTCGCTCGTTACTACACGCTGCCCGCAGGGTAGCTCGAGGGGTACTGGACACTGGTGAGTGGCGATTGGTGTTAATTACGTAATTATCCCGCTTAATGCATGTCACGCAAAAGAAATTGTTGTACGCATGACGCATTTTATTGTCACTTCAATTTTTCCTTGTTTTTCTCTCTTTTTTTATTATTATGTGAAAAAATATATATATTTGTATCATGAATTTTGTCTTTTATGATAAATACAATAAAAACCAAAATTGTCTCGCGAGCCGGGGTTTGGCCACAGTTGTGTATAGAGATACAGCTCTTCAGGGTGAACAGTGTAGGCAAGCTCTGCCGTGTGAGCTTATTGAAAGCTGCAATTTATAATTACAAATAACTTAGTCCTCATACCCCAATCTCTCCTTACTCACATTATCTAAATAAAATGAAATTAGTTTTGAAGGTAAGAGGAACAATAACTTCGTTCATTCATGTATTGGCACTTCATAGAATAGTCACCATTTCTCTGTAATGGTTAAAGGTTATTTTAATGGGATTAAATAGTAGTTGGACGGTTGAAAGCCAGAATGATGTATCCGCAGAAACCTAAAATTATACCCCCCCCCAAGATAATCTGTGTGCATTGATCATTTGGTAACGTGTTGCGCGAGTAGTTTAAGAGGCCATTCAGAAACCACGTAGTCTTTAAAGGGGGAGAGGGGTTCCTTATTTGACCACCAAGGGCCATATGGGGGAGGGGGCGTGGCGTCTTGACGTTTAACCACGTGGCGAATATTAAGCATTAAAATATCCCGTTTATAATATAATATATTAGTCAAGCACGTGGTTTTGGAGGGGGGGTTTAAATCATTGGCCACGAATGACCACAAGGGGGGGCGGGTTTGAAAACCACCTGAAAAAGGACCACGTGGTTTTTGAATGACCTCTTATGCCTGAAGCCGTTGCTCTTTCGCTTAACGTGTTACAAAGTGACCTATGTATATACTGTTGATCACCCACTGGAAAAAAAAGTAAAAGTACAAGTACAAGTACAAGTATTTTTGTTTTTGCAGAGATATCACTGGCTTTTTAGTCGTTTATTCGATAAATATAAATTCGGCCCAGTTTTAGCATTAATTAAATTATAGTGTGTAACAAATATGCGCGAGTTACTACTCGTTTCATAAGGAAACCGCTTCCGTTTTGTTGGTTATACCATTTTTAACGGGAATGATCTCTCAAAGAAGAATGAAAATTCGTGAGTGGTACAAACGAGCGCAAATAGTATCGCGATTCATTTTTAAGATAGCTTATCCTCCCTTCAATTATTGAGAGTGGAACTAAGGTCCCGTCTCAACGTATTACGATATTCGTTGTCGTCGTCGTCGCCGCCGTAAACTTTTCATAATTAAAGTGTATTTTCAAACGGTCTTTTCACTTTTATAAACTGTAAAAATTTTAAATAAGAATACGTTTTCCTGCTGTAGTTATATCCACTAATTTAAAAAATATATTTTTTTTGGAGAAACGAAAAGAAATAAAAATTTGCCTTTAAAGTACTATTCTTTTTTTATTTCCTTCGTGCGAGTATCGCCTTATCTATTTCAACGGTGTAGTTTGGACCCCCGATTTTCATTGGTTGTTTTAGAATTGCCTCTGCACATAAATGGAACATGTAAGAAAGCTATTTAGATTTGGTTGTGTTGGTGTTGTGTGTGTTGTGTCGTGTTTTGGTTGTGTCGTGTTGTTTTGGTTGTGTCGTGTTGTTTTGGTTGTGTCGTGTTGTTTTGGTTGTGTCGTGTTGTTTTGGTTGTGTCGTGTTGTTTTGGTTGTGTCGTGTTGTTTTGGTTGTGTCGTGTTGTTTTGGTTGTGTCGTGTTGTTTTGGTTGTGTCGTGTTGTTTTGGTTGTGTCGTGTTGTTTTGGTTGTGTCGTGTTGTTTTGGTTGTGTTGTAGTATACCCGCAAAATGCCAGAGTGCAGAAATGCTACGTAATGTTGCAAGAGTACCAACGCCACCCCTTTTTGTTGCAAAAAAAAAGAAAACGAAAAAAAATTCCGATCGGAAAACAACAAACAATTTGTCCTACGTACACTTTTACTCGGGACATGACACCCTCACTAAGAAGGCCATTTTTTCATCAATGTTTCTCCGCGCCCTTAGGATCGCCAGTCCGGAATACATCGATGCCGAATTGGAAAAAATCAACGGTATTGGAAGTGATCTGTGTTATCCATCTGCGTTTATGGAATCTTGTCTCAACAAGGCAAAACGAACTTTCTATCGTGTCAATAATAACACACGTACTTTGTCAAAAAATATTTTAGTACTTCCATTTTCCCCGGGCTTTTTAGGCATTGCTAATGTACTTAAACTTTTGGATATTAATGTAGTATTTTCATATAACATATTGTGAAAAATATCATAGTAAAAAATAGCCCTACCAATATTCAGGCATTATCTATAAAATTGGGTGTAAACAATGTGATTCCTTTTACATAGGTCAGACGGGAAAGGATTTGCACACACGTATAGAACAGCATCAATATTCCGTTAGAACAGGACAGTTGTCCAGTGCCCTTTTTGTCCATTTGTCAGAGTTATCCCACTGTATTGATTGGAATAATGCTTCAGGTTTATTCCACTCTAGCAACATTGTTAATAGAAATATTCTTGAGTCTGCCATTATCCAACTTTCAAATAACTTCAACATAAGCAAAGGTCTTTTTCAACTGGATCCTGTTGTTTTGAATTCCTTCAAAACATTTAGATAAGAAGGGTAGAACGCTAAATCTTTGGTAAACTTGTATGCTACTTTATTAACTTTTAATTTTAATTTTATTTTTATATACATCGAAACAACCAAAAAAGGCAGTGTGTTAAAACCCGGGCAGATTTCCAGTATAAATTTGTATTTTTATAATCCATTTGATCTTGTGCTAAAAATCGATATTTTTTCCTTAAAAATCTGTATGCCTCTCTGATGATTTTTTAATTTTTATTTTTACTTCTCCGTTTATTGCATATATATATATATATATATTATATATATATTTTTTTCTTCTGTAACCTATAGATAGGCTGTCACCCTTTCATGTACTTCAGTGTTCCTGAGGATGTCAATAGACTAAAGCGCTTGAGCACCATTTTGTGTTTCCTTTCCTTCGTGGTTTTATTCATCATATATATGTATATATATATATATATATGTGTATATATATATATATATATGTGTATATATATGTGTATATATATATGTATGTATATATATATATATATATATATATATATATATATATATATAATATAAATAAGCAAACAACCACAGGGAAAAGGAAACACAAAGTCCGAGCGCTTTCGTGATATATTCACATTATCAAGGAGGAACAGAAAATAGACAGAGATTACAAAGTAAATGAGTTAAATAGACAAGCAAAAAATTCACAATCGGCACCTCAAATTAAAGGCCTTAAAGTCCTCTAAAGATTTTTTCAATTGATAACATAATCTGTAGGCTGCTAAATTACTAAATATAAAAGAAGTATATAGATGAAATTAGACAAAAAAAAGAAAACCAATACAGAGAAGAAAAATTATAATGATGATTATTAACACTAATATTTAATTAAAGCAGGCAATTAATTGGCAAGAATTTAATGAAAAACAAATAGATAACGTATATAACAAATAGATAACATAATCTGTAGGCTGCTAAATTACTAAATATAAAAGGACTATATAGATGAAATTAGACAAAACACCAGTACAGAAAACAAAAATTATTATAATGGTTATTAACACTAATATTTAATTAAAGCAGGAAATTAAGTGGCCAGAAATTAATGAAAACAAAGGGAAGGGTGCCATCGTCTTACAGAATATTACAAAATTTTGTTTTCCCAAAAGCAACCCAGTTGAAAAGTCCAATAAACCCCCCAGCAACCAAAGATTATACACGAAAGAAATATTACAATTAAAATAGACACATAAGAATGTTAACAGTTCTTACAATAATATTTATTTATTTAACCAGGGCAAACCATTAAGGGGCAAGAATGCAGTCAAGAAAGCAGTAGGCCCTTCGTCAGCTTTCTGACAATGCACGAATCTAATTTATACAACCCAGGACTAATATCAAGGATCAAATCCGCATTATTCTTGATCACACTTGATTCCAGTATATTTCTGCTAACAATAGATTTACTAAACCTTAATTTGGAAGCATTTTTCCAATCAATGGGATGATTAGTATCTCTTACGTGAATGAAAACGGCGTTGGATTCCTGGCCACTTCTTATACTGTATTGATGCTGTTTAATACGTAACTCAAGGGTCTTACCAGTTTGGCCAATGTAAAATTTATTACATATTGTGGAAGGGATTTTATATACACAACCATGTTCACTTAACGGGGAGTTCTTAATCAATGAATTCTTAATAACATCTAAATTTTTGAACGCAATATTTACGTTAAAAGTCTTCAGCAGATTCGGCAGATCAAGGAAATTTTCTCTGAATGGTAACACTAAAACATTTTTTGTGTTATAAGGAATCTTATCCTTTACTTCGTAGAAGGTTTTCTTTGCCATTTACTAATTTCGTCGTCAATGAACTCTGGACTACAAATTCGTAGACCTCTTAGGAACAAAGTAGAAAGAACGGATCGTTTTACATTAATGTGGTGATCAGAATAATAATGTATATAGGAACAATTATTAGTGGGTTTTCTGTAAATATTGTACTTAAACTTTTTTCCAGACCTATATATTAAAACATCTAAAAAAGGGGTCGAAGAATCTTTTTCTATTTCAACTGTAAAATTGATAGAGGGAGTTAAATTATTAAGTTTGGGTAAGAATTCATTGAGATTTAAAGTCACTGGCCAAAGACAAAGAACATCATCTACATATCTAAACCATGGAACATAATTTGGCAGAATCTTCCTTAATAACTTACTTTCAAAAACTCCATATATAAGTTACTCAAAATGAGGGAGAGAGGGTTTCCCATCGCCATACCAATTTTCTGCCTAAAATATTCATTATTGAACACAATTTTTGAGTCTACTATGCACAGCTTAATTAATTCTATAATTGTAGCCGCAGGTAATGGCAAATTATGCTTAACCAATTCTTCCGAAAGAAACACTAATAGATCCTCCACCGGGACTCTTGTAAATAAAGCGGTAACATCAAAGCTTTCCAATCTAAAATTGTAATTGACACTGATACTATTTAGTTTTTCCACCAGGTCTACATTATTATTGTGAATTGTGCCAAGGAGAGGATTAAGAATGGAGACAAGCCATTTGGATAGCTTATATGAGATAGATCCTATAGAACTAACAATAGGCCTTGCGGGGTTATTTGGCTTATGAGTTTTAATCAGGCCATACATATAGGGTAATGACGGTGAAGTACTCAAAAACTGTTTAAGTAACCTTTCATTCCCCTTCAAAAGTTGTTTAATTTTCTTGTTAAATGCACTGTTCACAGTTTCAAGGGGATTGTTCCTTAATTTCACGTAAGTGTCCGCGTCATTCAAAAGATCATACATTTTTCATAGATAAACGTCTTTATTGAGGATCACTAAGGCATTTGATTTATCAGCTTTGGTTATATGTAGATTCTGATCTTTTCTTAAAGCTTCATAAGAGTCGAAAAACCTCTGTGGACAATTTGGAATAGAGGGTTTAGACATGGCACTATATACTATACCTTTACAAATATTCACATCCTCTATAGGTAAATCATTATATTTTTCTAAATTACAGAAAGCCTTAGCTATTTCTACATAGTCCACCTCCTTTTTAGCTGCTGAAAAATTTATTCCATATCCAAGAGCCGTAACTATATTTTTATTTGACACTTTATCTGATAAATTTATCACAAATCCGGGGTTAGCATCCTTAGTCCAATCATTTCTTTCATTTAGAATTTGTAATTTAATATCCAGTTTCCTTTCCACTACACTACATTCTCGTCTAAGTTTGTTATAACAATAGTCCAGTAACCGTTGTTTCCATTCAGGATTTGGTCCTTAATATTAGTCCTGGGTTGTATAAATTAGATTCGTGCATTGTCAGAAAGCTGGCGAAGGGCCTAATGTTTACTTGACTGCATTCTTGCCCGTTAATGGTTTGCCCTGGTTAAATAAATAAATATTATTGTAAGAACTGTTAACATTCTTATGTGTCTATTTTAATTGTAATATTTCTTTCGTGTATAATCTTTGGTTGCTTGGGGGGTTTATTGGACTTTTCAACTGGGTTGCTCTTGGGAAAACAATTTTGTAATATTTTGTAAGACGATGGCACCATTCCCTTTGTTTTCATTAATTTCTGGCCACTTAATTTCCTGCTTTAATTAAATATTAGTGTTAATAACCATTATAATAATTTTTGTTTTCTGTACTGGTGTTTTGTCTAATTTCATCTATATAGTCCTTTTATATTTAGTAATCTAGCAGCCTAAGATTATGTTATCAATTGAAAAAATCTTTAGAGGGCTTTAAGGCCTTTAATTTGAGGTGCCGATTGTGAATTTTTTGCTTGTCTATTTAACTCATTTACTTTGTAATCTCTCTCTATTTTCTGTTCCTCCTTGATAATGTGAATATATCACGAAAGCGCTCGGACTTTGTGTTTCCTTTTCCCTGTGGTTGTTTGCTTATTAATAAGATCACGTGTTATTTTGTGATTTTAGTGCATAATGGATACCACGCGCCACTTCGAGACCTTCTCTTTGCTCTTCCCTGGCCTAGCACTGTTTGTTTCTACTTTTTGTTCTTCTTTAGTTAAGTCACACAAGCGAAAGGTTCACCTGATATTTCTAAGAAGATGTCTAAGTGAACAAGTTCTCCCCACCTCTTTACTCCCTAATAGACTTTTGAATTTGAGAACGCTCCTTCGATGAATTCCAGAGAATAGTGTTGCAGAAGCATATAGAAATTACTAAGATTGAAGTCGAAGAAACTTTTAAAGTTACTAGGGCGAGAAGATATAGTTTTGATATGGCAATTCCACCTGAATGGAAACAACGGTTACTGGACTATTGTTATAACAAACTTAGACGAGAATGTAGTGTAGTGGAAAGGAAACTGGATATTAAATTACAAATTCTAATTGAAAGAAGTGATTGGACTAAGGATGCTAACCCCGGATTTGTGATAAATTTATCAGATAAAGTGTTAAATAAAAATATGGTTACGGCTCTTGGATATGGAATAAATTTTTCAGCAGCTAAAAAGGAGGTGGACTATGTAGAAATAGCTAAGGCTTTCTGTAATTTAGAAAATATAATGATTTACCTATAGAGGATGTGAATATTTGTAAAGGTATAGTATATAGTGCCATGTCTAAACCCCTATTCCAAATTGTCCACAGAGGTTTTTCGACTCTTATGAAGCTTTAAGAAAAGATCAGAATCTACATATAACCAAAGCTGATAAATCAGATGCCTTAGTGATCCTCAATAAAGACGTTTATCTAGGAAAAATGTATGATCTTTTGAATGATGCGGACACTTACGTGAAATTAAGGAACAATCCCCTTGAAACTGTGAACAGTGCATTTAACAAGAAAATTAAGCAACTTTTGAAGGGGAATGAAAGGTTACTTAAACAGTTTTTGAGTACTTCACCGTCATTACCCTATATGTATGGCCTGATTAAAACTCATAAGCCAAATAATCCCGCAAGGCCTATTGTTAGTTCTATAGGATCTATCTCATATAAGCTATCCAAATGGCGTCTCCATTCTTAATCCTCTCCTTGGCACAATTTCACAATCACACATAAATAATAATGTAGACCTGGTGGAAAAATTAAATAGTATCAGTGTCAATTACAATTTTAGATTGGTAAGCTTTGATGTTACCGCTTTATTTACAAGAGTCCCGGTGGAGGATCTATTAGTGTTTCTTTCGGAAGAATTGGTTAAGCATAATTTGCCATTACCTGTGGCTACAATTATAGAATTAATTAAGCTGTGCATAGTAGACTCAAAATTTGTGTTCAATAATGAATATTTTAGGCAGAAATTTGGTATGGCGATGGGAAACCCTCTCCCCCCCCATTTTGAGTAACTTATATATGGAGTTTTTTGAAAGTAAGTTATTAATTAAGGAAGATTCTGCCAAATTATGTTCCATGGTTTAGATATGTAGATGATGATCTTTGTCTTTGGCCAGTGACTTTAAATATCAATGAATTCTTACCCAAACTTAATAATTTAACTCCCTCTATCAATTTTACAGTTGAAATAGAAAAAGATTCTCCGATCCCTTTTTTAGATGTTTTAATATATAGGTCTGGAAAAAAGTTTAAGTACAATATTTACAGAAAACCCACTAATAATTGTTCCTATATACATTATTATTCTGATCACCACATTGATGTAAACGATCCGTTCTTTCTACTTTGTTCCTAAGAGGTCTACGAATTTGTAGCCCAGAGTTCATTGACGACGAAATTAGTAAAATATACAAATTGCTTTTGATTTAAAATACCCAAAGAACTGCATAGATAAGTCCTTAAAATGGCAAAGAAAACCTTCTACGAAGTAAAGGGAAGATTCCTTATACACAAAAATTGTTTTAGTGTTACCATTCAGAGAAAATTTCCTTGATCTGCCGAATCTGCTGAGGACT
>JAJOZX010011596.1:55000-60000 GCA_023014485.1 Bathynomus jamesi | reverse complement strand
AAGTACCGGTGGTGTTTGGCCCGACGGCTTCGCTCGGCCTTAGGACGGTGGACAAGTTCCTCGTCCTCCGCCCCTCCTCCTCCAAGCCCCTCCCCACTAACCATGAACGCCTCTTTCGAGCGATCCATGGGGTGACGGGGACGGCTCGTTTTGACCTTCGGCCTCAGAGGGATGGCTCCATTCTGATAAGGTCGCGTTCCTCTGTCGAAACCTCCTCTCTGCTCGCTATCCCCAATGTCCTGGGCTGCGGGATCACGGTGTCCCCCCACCCCCGCCTCAATCAGTGCCAGGGCACAATCTACGCTGCTCGTCTTCTACCTATCCCGGTGGAAGACCTCCAGATTGACCTCGCCTCCCAGGGTGTTGTGAGTGTACCGCTTTCCCGACAGATCGCGATCCCCAACCGCCCCTTCTCCTCGCCTGCTCCTCACTTTCGACTCACTGGTGCCCCCCGTTTCGGTATTCTGGGGCTTTGGTGAGAGACGAGCGTGCGAATTCTCGGTACGACCATACGTGCCAGATCCTACGCGCTGTTTTCAGTGCAATAGGTTTGGCCACGTGAGCAGCTCCTGCCGTCAGCCGGCCCCGTTGTGTGTCCGCTGCGGCGGCCCTCCCCACCCCTTGCCCTGTACTGCTCCGCCTTCCTGCACCAACTGCCATGGACCACACCCTGCTTCATCCCGCTCTTGCCCGTCCTTCCTCTTTGAGAGAGGTTCGGGCCCTCTGTTCATCAGAGTTTCTCAGCGCTCGGGAGGCGCGGGACCGGTTGCGTGGCTGCGAGGCCCGGCGTGGTGCCTCGTACGCCGAGGCTCTCCGTTCCCGGCCGCCGCCGGCCCAGACCCCGTCCTCACCGGCGGTTCCCAACGCGCCTCCACCCACCGTGTCCGCTACTCCCAGTCCATCCTCTGCCGCCCAGCGGACTCCTACCGCGGCTCCCCGTACTACCAGCGCGTCCCCACGTGCTTCCCGCGAACGCCGATGCTTCGTCGGCAACCCCCCCTGCCCCTTCTACGCCCTCTCCACCGGCGCCTTCGGCCACCCCCATTCCGGATCGTGACCCGCCGTCACCCATGCGGGCCGCACGACGGAGGGGTAAGGGCCGCAAGCGCCGCGCCAGTAGTGACCCCGAAAGGTTCGAGGCCATAGGCCTCGCATCACCTTCCTCTCCCAAACACAAACGCCCCCTTCGCCCTACCGCCCCGGTGTCCTCACCGTCCCCACTGCGCAACCGTTATGACGCTCCCCCCTGGGGTCCCGACGGCCCTCGTGGTGGGGGCTGAGATACACCCTCTCCGGCCCGTCGATGGACCCACTGGAGGGGGAACTCGCCCGCCTGGTCGGCGTGGGTGGGACGTGCACGCCCCCGCGCTTGACCCGCCCCATCTCTCTCGACCGCCCTGTACCTCCGGGTGAGGTATCATTTTCCACTCCCCCTCGTAGTCCTGCCTCCCCTGCACCTCCGGTGAAGGGAGGGGCCTTCTGGATACCCTCGCATCCCCTTCTGTGCATCGCTCTCCCCGGATGTCCGGGTGACCTCTTCTGGAGGACTTGCCGGCGTCTGGTTCCACACCGCCCCCTCGTCGGGGTGACCCTCGCCTTCGCCCTCGTTCGGCGTCCCCCGTTGGACCCGGGGCTTTCCAATCCCCTTGTTAATCTCGGCCGCCCGATTGGCCCACCCACCCATAACCATCCTTTTCGCAGACTTTCCTACCCTCCCTATACCTCGCTCCTGCAGTGGAACATCCGCGGGCTCCTGGTAGGCCTCGAGAGTCTCTCCTCTCTCCTGTCCTCCAGGTGTCCGGCGTGTTTCTGCCTTCAGGAGACGATTCTGGGATCCCGTTCCCTCCCTCGATTGTCCGGCTACTGCGGGCTCCCTTCCCCGCCTCTCGATGGGGCGGGCAGGGGGGGCTCCGCGGTCTTCGTACACCGCTCCGTCCCTTTCCGCCCCCTCCCGCTCCGTACTGTCCTGCAAGCTGTGGCCGTGCGCCTTTCTTTGGGGCGCCAGCTCACGGTCTGCTCTCTTTACCTCTCTCCTAACGTACGCCCTCCACCCGATTCTCTCCGTGACCTAATTCTTCAGCTTCCCCGCCCTTTTCTGCTTCTCGGGGACTTCAACAGTCGGGACCCGGCCTGGGGGGACGTTTGCTCCACCTTTCTCTCCGGGACCCTTCTCTCCCTTATGGACGAGCTCGAGTTCACCTTTCTGAACGATGGCTCCCCAACCTGCTTCCACTCGTCCCATGACAGTTTCACCTGTATCGACCTTTCCCTGGTTTCCCTCGATATCGTGACCGAGTTCACCTGGGAGGTCCTGCCGGATTCTTCCGGCAGTGACCATTTCCCAGTGTGTCTTATCCCGACCCGTCTCCTCCCCCCCACCACTGTCCGCCCGCGCTGGCTGTTCGCCCGAGCAGACTGGGCCTCATACGCGAGGTGCACGGCGATGTCGCCATCAATTCCAGCCTTTCCCTCCGTTAGTGAGGCCCTCGCCTTCCTCGAGAGTAAGGTCCTCTCGGCTGCCGCCGGTTGCATCCCCCGTACCTCTGGCTCCCCCAGGTCGCGCAGCGTCCCATGGTGGACCCCAGAGTGCTCCCATGCCGTTCGGGAGCGGCGCCGGGCCGGCCGTCGCTTCTACCGGACCCGCCAGCCGGAGCACAAGATAGCGTTTCAGCGCCTGAAGGCAGTGGCCCGTCGGGTCCTGAAACTAGCCCGGCGTACCTCCTGGCGGAGTTACGTGTCCGGGATCTCCTCCTCGACCGCCCCCTCGACTGTTTGGCGCAAGGTGCGTAGTTTTGAGGGGACCCGGGTTCCCCCTCGACCCCCGCTGCTTCGGGTCGGGGACGACGAGTTCGTATCCGACCTGGAGGCCGTCGCGAACGCACTCGCAGCGCACTTCGCAGCCATCTCCAGTTCCGATTCCCCCCACTCCCGCCGCGACCCACCGGATTTTCCACCTCAGGGATGACCCCTATAATCACCTCTTCCGCATGACAGAGCTTCGGGAGGCCCTCCGCCCCCGGCCCCGATAATATCCCCTATGACTTGTTACGGCACCTCCACCCCTCGGCTCTTAGCTTTTTACTGGACCTCTATAACCGGATTTGGTTGGAGGGTTCATTCCCGGACCGGTGGCGTGAGTCCATAGTCGTCCCCATCCTGAAGCCCGATAAAGACACCTCACTCCCGTCGAACTATCGCCCCATTTCCCGGACATGTTGCGCCTGCAAGGTTATGGAGGCGATGGTCGCCTTGCGGCTGTCCCTTACCCTGGAGGCGAGTGACCAATACCCTGCTACCCAGGCTGGTTTCCGGCGCTTCCGGTCTACCACCGACGGTCTACAACACCCATTGGGCAAGTTGTGAGAATTTCGATTAGGTAGCATCCTATATCACATTGCTACGGGAATTAATTCAACCGGTAGATTCCGTGAGAGGGTAGGGACTAAAACTCACGATCTCACCCCTTAGCAAGATGTTACCTGCCTGTTGAAACTCACAAAATTTCGGGCGCCTTTAGAGCCCAATCTGCGACCTTCCATCTTGTACTTATTGCTGATCGCTAGCCCTATGGGCCGCCATAGGCACCGGGGAGACAGTTGCTCCGACGAGCCGAGGCATTGGGCGCGCGATTGATGGAAAATTTTGGCCGAAGTCATAGGCCCTATGACGCGCTACTTATAAGTCAACGAGTGGTTTATAGAGGGGTCTGCTGCCGGGCTAGGATCACCCCGGCCCTACCTTTTCATAGGTGCTTTCGGCCACGGTCAAACTTCGGTAGGTACCCGGGGGACGTGGACCGAGAATTAATTGAACGGCTACAGAGGCTACTTTGCGCGGCTTCTAGCTCCATTCGCAAAATTCTCCAGGTTGTCCCTGGTACACGCTTAGACTCATCGGCGATCCCTTGACTCCGGGAACCCAATACGAGGCCTATCCATTAGGCCTATGGCTCTGGGGAGAAGATTAGATAAGATGTCACCCCGCTTCCTCCTAGCCTTACAAATTCATGGAATCATAGGTTAACCGACGTGGTGCAAGGTACGGTTTTCGCGTGTTGTCGTACCCCCCGAAAGACTTATCGGGTCCCCTTGACTCCGGGAACCCAATACAGCCTATCCATAGGCTTATGGCTTGGGGAGAAGAAGATTCCCCCGACTCCTAGCCCTATAAATGGAATCATCGGCTAATCGCCGCAGTGCAGTCGTCAATCACCTGAAAAAGAAATCTATCTATACCATTTCATAGGTCCTTTCAGCCACGGTCAAACTTCGATAGGTACCCGGGGGACGTGGACCGAGAATTAATTGAACGGCTACAGAGGCTACTTTGTGCGGCTTCTAGCTCCATTCGCAAAATTCTCCAGGTTGTCCCCGGTACACGCTTAGACTCATCGGCGATCCCATTACTCCGGGAACCCAATACGAGGCCTATCCATTAGGCCTATGGCTCTGGGGGAGAAGATTTAATTGAGATTTCCCCCCGCTTCGTCCTTGCCTTACAAATACACGGAATCATAGGCTAACCGACGTGGTGCAAGGTACGGTTTTCACGTGTTGTCGTACCCCGAAAGACGACCTATCGGGTCCCCTTGACTCCGGGAAGCCAGTACAGCCTATCATATTAGGCTTATGGCATGGAAGGAGAAGATTCCCCTTCGACTCGACTCCTAGCCCTAGAAATGGAATGATCAGCTAATCGACGCAGTGCACTGGGTCAATCACGTGACCGAAAAGAACACCTCCCAACATCGTAGGGGATGGGGGATCTCCTGAACCCCGGACCCCTTCGTAAATTCCTTGGAAACCTATGCTGAGGGGGAGAAACCGGTCGTTCCCCGATAGGGACATAGGTCCTATACCCGGGTAACTCACGACCCGCCAGTTTTACTCCCACGACCCCCTCCTCCTTAGCCACGACGTGCAGGAGGCTTTCTCCCGGCGTCACTTTGTTCTCGCCGTCTTTTTCGACCTCCAGAAGGCCTACGATACTACCCGGCGGAG
>JAJOZX010011596.1:42500-45000 GCA_023014485.1 Bathynomus jamesi | reverse complement strand
TGTTCTTTAGAATACGGAGAAACGTGTGGATTAAAACTCCAAGCTCATTTTTATTTTACCCTATAGGTATGAAACACCCTAGTGTGTATATATATATATATATATATATATATATATATTATATATATATACAGGGTGTCCGAGAATTATCTGTACAATTTTTGGCTGTTATTAAAAGTCAACCATGAAGTGTAGAAATTCCAGTGTTGTCCCATTTTGCAGAGAATCTCTAAGTTTTTTCTGATACCACGTTTTGACAAGTTTTTTAGAAATGTACGCGGGTGACAGACATTGATGATTTAAAAACAAGAATCAGATGCTATTGAGCGAATTGGTGTGGATATGCTGCAGCGTACATGGCAACATTTGGAGTATCGATTGGATGTTTTGCGAATCACTAATGGTGCACATGTCGAATGTTTGTAACAACGTTACTTTAATAAAAGAAACTTTTGAAAATACAGATTCTAAATAATCTTGTTTAAGAATTTTACGTGTTATCAAGAATTTTATTAAAAGATGAAATTGTACAGATAATTCTCGGACACCCTGTATATGTGTGTGTATATATATAATATATATATATATATGTATATATATATATATGCCGTATATATATATATATGTGTGTATATATATATGTGTGTGTATATATATATGTGTATTAATATATATATATATATATATATATATATATATATATACACACATATATGTGTAAATATATGTGTGTATATATACACACACACATATATATATACACATATATATATGTTATATATACATATATATACAGTACTGGCCAAATTATTAGGAATTTTTTAAAAATTTCATTTTTTGGTATAAAATGTTAAATTAAACCAATTTTAAACGTTGAAAAGTTATTTATTTCTACACAAGAATACATGGTCATTATTTAGCAATAGTTTAGTACTTAGTTTGACCCCCCTTAGCTGCCTTAAGGGCTGCGACACGCTTCGGCATGCCATGAATCAATTTTTTGCATAATTCCTTAATACGTGTAGAGTGAAACCAGACTTGAATAAGTCGCTCTATGAGTTGGTGTTTTGTTGTTATCGGCGTTTCATGGATTACGTCCTTTAAAATACACCATAAACTTTCGATTGGGTTCATGTCTGGAGAATTTCCAGCCCATGGGAGCAACCGAACACTATTTTCATGACACCATTTTTTAACCGACTTTGCCGTGTGGCATGGAGCTGAGTCTTGTTGAAAAATCCAACGTCTATTACCATACCATTCCCTTATTTGAGGCAGTAGACGTCTTCTTAGTACTTCTATATACTTGACTTGGTTCATATTCCCCTCAACAATGCTCAAACGACTAGTTCCATGCACAGAAATTGCTCCCCAAACCATGATCTTTTGTGGAAATTTCACCGTTTTCATCAGACACACAGGCAAAAATTCTTCTCCAGGCCTCCTTCTTACACTTTGAACACGATCGTCAAGCACGGCAATCGTTGACTCATCGGAGAACACCACCTGCAATCAAAGAAAGCCCTGTGAAAGAGTCAGTGCATAGCGTATGAAGTACAGCTAAAACGAAGTACAGTATGACTTGCTGCTTTACAGATATTTTTACTGCAGTTTTATCACGTACTGTAAATACACTTCTATGCATACTGTATTTACTGTATTAACATTATATTTAATGTTAAATATTATTCTTACCTGTTCCCAATCCTCACTAGTCCAGTTAATGTGTTCCTTTGCCCATGCAAAACGTGCCTTCTTCATAGCCTCAGTGAGCCTGGGCTTCTTCCTTGGGCGGTAGGCTTTGAAGCCGGCAGTTAGAAGCCTCCTGTTGACTGTTCTACGACTAATATTGATGCCATCAGCCGCTAGACTACTGGAAATGTTTTTGCAAGTAGCTCTTCTATTTCTAAGAGACAAAATTGCAATCTGTCTATCAGTTCTTGGAGTCGTTACCCTTTTTCTGCCGCATCTTCCAACCCTTTTGGGCCTACATTTTCTCCAAATACCATTTTTTTCTTAATACGAAGTACTGACTGTGGTGAAACATGGAGTTTAGCAGCGATTTCCTTTTGTTTAAATGTAGAAGTAGTTAATAAAACCTGTATTTTCCCAATTTTCCGTGGACTCAAGTCATTCTTTCGCCTCATTTTCAAATTCACTTAAAAACTGTAACAAATAATTGCCGAAATTGGGTAAATACACTATTTAAATTAAACGGTAGTTACAATGACACGTAAAAGAAAGAGAAACACACCCGCATCGCACGACAACCAAACGACAACTGACGAACAAACACGCTTCGTTCGACTAAAGAATTATGCAAAAAATTGATTCATGGCATGCCGAAGCGTGTCGCAGCCATTATGGCAGCTAAGGTGGGTCAAACTATTGCTAAATAATGACCATGTATTCTTGTGTAGAAATAAATAACTTTTCAACGTTTAAAATTGGTTTAATTTAACATTTTATACCAAAAAATGAAATTTTAAAAAAATTCCTA
>JAJOZX010011596.1:0-30000 GCA_023014485.1 Bathynomus jamesi | reverse complement strand
TTTACTGGATTTCTATTATTGACGTATTGAAAGAATCGCTTGGGGTTTTCTTTACCGTCACGAGCTATGGAGATTTCAAATTCGCGCTTGGACTTTTTTATTACACTTTTCGCTTCACGCCTTAGAGATATGTAGTTGTTTCGTAACAACAGATTATCTTTATCGCACTTATATAGCTTATAAGCCCTATCTCTACTCTTTATAATGTCTCCTACTCTAGAAGTAAACCACAAGGGCTTGTTGTTTACTTTCGCACGCTTAATTTTGTACGGTACACATTCCTCATTTATAGTCCTAAATACCGTTTCGAACGATTCCCACATTAGTTTTGCGTTGGAGTTCCCATTACGTTTTCCCAATTGACGTGTGAAAATTTATTTCGAAATTTACTAAAGTCTGCGTGCTGGAAGTTAGGAATTTTAGTCGAGTTAGTTGGCTTCGAGTGACTTACTGAGAGGACAAACTCTACCATATTGTGATCGCTATTGCTCAACGGTTCTATTACTTGAAGATCAGTAATTAGCCTATCATCCGTAGTTATTACTAAATCTAAAATACTGTCCAACCTCGTAGGTTCCCCAACCTTTTGAATAAGAAAGCTATCCTCGAGAAAATTAACTAAACGATTACCTTCCGCGTCTCCCTGCATTGTATCGTAATTCACGTTGGCGCAATTAAAGTCACCCATAACTGAAGCCTGCTCACTACCGATTATTCTCCTTAGTTCACGATATAACGGTTCGTCCGTATCAGCTGTTTGATTAGGGGGCATATGTATAACCGCAACAAGAAGTTTGAAATCGTTCAATTTAAGTTCTGCTATAGTCGAATCTATCGGTTCTGGAATTGTGTGCTTTACTTCTATAACGTTCGCTATATTATCTTTGATATACAACATAACACCGCCTCCTCGCCTACCTATTCTGTTTTTAACAAAAAGTCTACAACCTTTAATTTGATACTCCCCTACAAAGTCGTGTGTTTCAGTGCTAAGCCACGATTGATTTATCGCAATTATATCATAGTCTTTACAAGCAATTAAAGAAAAAAATTCGTTTCTTTTATTTCGTAGGCTACGAGCATTTAAGGATAGAACCTTCGAATTGTTTGTAATTGCGACACCTTCGCGGTCGGAGTGGAAATTTGTGGAATTTACACTGGGACCGTTCGAGTTACGGCAGCCTGAAAAGAAGAGAGAGTATTATGAAATAGTCTTCCTAAGCGCGCAGCTCCAACGTGATAAAGATGAAGTCCATCTCCGAGGAACATGTCACTCCTGCCGTAGAAACTGTTCGAAAAATTCTCAAAATGCACTCCTTCCTGTTGGCAAAGAGACTAGGTTATTGTTAATATAGGTCGCCTTGCTAGAGGAATCGTTACGTTGGATAATTCGAGGAAGTATACCTGTTAAAACAATCTTATTAGTTTTCTCCTTTAGTCGCTCTAGTAAGTCCCTGTACCTAGCCAGCAGTTCTTCCGATCTAGAATTTAAAACGTTATTAGTACCGACATGAATAACACGTTGTGTCCTCGGCGGTACCGTCTGTAAATTGGTCAACACTATTAGTTACATCCTCCACCCTTGCACCAGGGTAGCAGTAACGGCGCCTACGATGAGGTTTCTCCCACAGAATTCCTTATCTGCCCTCGAACAATGGAATCGCCAACGAGTCGTATTTCCGGTTCATCAGTATCATCGAAACCTAAAACAGAAAACTTAGTTTGTTATTACTGGTAGACAAGTCTTAGGTTTTCTCAATGGGGCTCCATTTCGCACTCGAACGAAGGGTTGGGAACTTGGGGAAAAGAGAGGGCTATAAGTACTATTTATATTATTAGTAGAAACTGAGGCAGGAGTGGTCGTAACTGGAGTCTCAAGGGATTCCAATTTTGCCGTCAGGAGCATCACGCTTTCTTCAAGCCTCACCCTGGCCTCCCTCTCTCATATATATATATATATATGCGTATATATATATAAAAAATATATAATATATATATATATATACAGGGTGTCCGAGAATTATCTGTACAATTTTTGGCTGTTATTAAAAGTCAACCATGAAGTGTAGAAATTCCAGTGTTGTCCCATTTTACAGAGAATCTCATTAAGTTTTTTCTGATACCAAGTTTTGACAAGTTTTTTTAGAAATTCCAGTGTGTCCGAAAATTATCTGTACAATTTCATCTTTTAATAAAATTCTTGATAACGCACGTAAAATTTTTAAACAAGATTATTTAGAATCTGTATTTTCAAAAGTTTCTTTTATTAAAGTAACGTTGTTACAAACATTCGATATGTGCACCATTAGTGATTCGCAAAACATCCAATCGATACTCCAAATGTTGCCATGTACGCTGCAGCATATCCACATCAATTCGCTCAATAGCAGCTGTGATTCTTGCTTTTAAATCATCAATGTCTGTCACCCGCGTACATTTCTAAAAAACTTGTCAAAACTTGGTATCAGAAAAAACTTAGAGATTCTCTGTAAAATGGGACAACACTGGAATTTCTACACTTCATGGTTGACTTTTAATAACAGCCAAAAATTGTACAGATAATTCTCGGACACCCTGTATATATATATATATATATATATATATATATAATATATATATATATATGTGTATATATATATATATATATATATATATATATATATATATATATATATTTTATATATATATATATATCAGGGTGGGCGGAAAGTAGCTCCCTATTTTGGATTGGTAAAAAATACATATATTATCCATTTATTTCAGAAGAATATGAAAAGGTAGGCATACATGGTAGGTTTTCTCTAAAATTCAATGTAGGCTCCAACTCTTTCCACCAGCTTCTGGAGCCGCCCAGGAATGGCGTCCACTGACTTTAGCAGGAACTCCGGCGGGATGGAGGACATGACTTCCCGAATTCGGTCCTCCAGTTCTTCCAATGTCCTCGGTTTGGTGCGGTAGACTTCTTCCTTTACCCACCCCCAAAGAAAGAAGTCGCACGGTGTCAAGTCGGGGCTCCTGGCTGGCCATTGATGTGGACCACGACGACCCATCCAACGCCCAGGGAAGTGGGCATCCAGCCACTCACGGACAACAAGAGCGAAGTGCGGAGGGGCGCCATCTTGCATAAATATCAGATCGTCGATGTTCTCCCATGTGCTGACAACCGGCCAGACCTCGTTTCGCAACATAGCAAGGTACCGCTCAGCATTCATGGTGTTGCGCAGAAGGAACGGGCCCACAACCTGATCTGAGGTCATACCACACCACACCGTTACACTGAACCGATTCTGCCGTTTTTCAGCGGTAACCATGGGATCCTCTCCTGCCCAGTAGTGGCAATTGTGGCGGTTGACAAAGCCTCCGACGTGGAACACCGCCTCGTCGCTCCAGAGGATGTTGCGGAAGAGATGGGGCCAGTCTTCATGCCAAGCCAGCATGATTTCCCCGAACTCCATGCGAATGTCGCAGTCCTCGTCCGAGAGAGATTGGCAGAATGCGGCTTCCACGCACGCCAGTTCAGCTCCTTCTTCAGCACAGTTCGCACTGAGTAGCGGGAGAGTCCACTTTCCCGAGCTGCCTGGCGAGTTGACTTTCGTGGACTCCGTGCGAACATTTCCTGAACTGCCTGCACCGTCTCCTGGGCCCTGGATGTCGAAGGGCGACCACATCTTCGAACATCTGCCACAGACCCCGTGGTCATGAGCTTCGAGTGGCAGTTCTTGATTGTTTTCGGGTCCACTTGGGCACGTGGTCCGTGAATGGCCCGCCACCATCTTTGAACTCGAACGACAGATTGCCAAACTTCGTACCGTGCCGCCAACTGGGCACGCTCCTGCAGTGTTAAACGCTCAGCCATGTTACCCTTCAATCTGAAATGAAAAAAAAAAATGAACGTTACAATTGTACCACTTTAGAGAACACAAAGAGAACACTTTAGAGAAAAAAGATTACCGTTACAATTGTACCACTTTAGAGAACACACCATAACAATATAACATTACAATCACAATTTATACATAATTTATATGTAATTTAAATTAGGGAGCTACTTTCCGCCCACCCTGTATATATATATATATATATATATATATATATATATATATATATATATATATATATATAAGGGTTGTTCACAACAAGCGTTTTTTTTGGAATTTTAAATTCGGTCACATCTGCCCTTATTCTATTCCCCCACACGAATAAACGTGCTAATTATCTTTGCTCTTGGACCTTTTTATGCACTCGCTCAAAATGAAACAATTTGAATAATGACTTGACAATTTATGACGAACATTTATTGAACAAGGATAATAATGACTTGACAATTTATGACTTTTATATATATATATATATATATATATAATTATATATTATGAAATTATAACAGCGGAACAAATAATGCACACAGTTGAAGATCTTTAGGTTTTCTTGAGACCAGTTTTAGTCGACTCTTTGAATTCCTTGCGGTGCTGAGCGACTGCGCGGAGAAGGTACTGCTTTTGCGCTTCATCCTTCGTGATTGTGCTGTTGAAAGCCTTAATGAGCGCAACTCCTCTTTCTGCGCAATCGTTAACCACTTCCATCTTCTCTACACGTTCCTTCATTCCTTGGTAAACTGGATCTGTGTTCCAATCATTTGGTGTCTTGGACAGGAATGATTGCGCCTGTTCCCTTCCGTGCTGCATGACGAGGTTGAAGAAGATTGCTGAATGTTTGGTAGCATAGAATTCCGAGGGATTGCTCGAGGAGAACGTTTTCCGTCCACGCGCTTGAGTCCTTTTCTTTTTTCGGGAACAGCTACGATGTTGTGAGCAATCCCCTCCTTCGTGGACGCGTGAACTCGAGGATCAAAGAGTGCCAAGGGGATTAAGTGCTCAGAAATGTACCACAAATGGCGCTTCATCGCGGCAAATGCCGCGTCGTTCGTCTTTCCTGGGTGAGCTTTCAGCTGGCGCAAGAAAGTGAGGTCGTTCAATGGAGCCATGTATTCAACACTGGCCTCGTTCCAGTTGCGGCCGTAAAGGAGCGTGATAAACAGACTTAGTTCCTCGATGTTCCGTTTCTCGGTCTGAAGCAAGGTGAATTGATCTCTGAATAGGAACACCTTGAGCGTGTAAATGGCCTTGGCCATCCATCGCGCATGGTGCATGGTTCCAGGGCTTCGAATTCTCACAGGACCGTCAAGCTTCCCTCCCAAGAAAAGGAGGCAGAGAAGCATCAGTTCATCATAGTCGTCCCGCTGGTTCTTCTTGACAGCCTCCTTGTAGTAGGAGACCATTTCCTTCCTCTGCTCTGCTGTTTCAATGAACATGCTGTCGGGTGCACTCTCGAACTTGCTGCAATCAATGAAAACCCAGTGCTGCTTGAAGCGCTTGAATAGGCCAATTTCAGGTCCACTGGATGTTCCGAAACAAGCACCGAAGGCCGCAGCAAGGACGACTTCTACCACGTGGTGTCGGTAAGCGATCCACACCAGATCAATCCCCAACTCCTTTTCAATGAGAGTACAAGCTCCAGCATGAAGTCCCGTGTTGGACGCAGTTGTATCAAAAACAAGACCTCGAACGCTGCCCCTCAAAGACCAGTCGTCCACAAGCTTCAGGCACGCCTGAGCCTGAGATCCTCCAGTTGCAGCAGCTACCATTGGAACTCCGAGGAATTTCTCTTCCCCGTTACCGGTTACAAGCACAGCCACACGGTCCACCACCTCTAACCCATGGGAGATATCTGTAAGCAGCTTACTATCTCAGTGCAAGAGAAGGGGCTCATGGGTCTTGAAAGTGGCCTGATCTTCGCGGCACACCGCTTCACGTGTACATTGTGTCTCACGACGAATGGTGCTGCGCGAGATTGACAGTTCGTCCAAGTTGTGCCCCAGCGATTTAATAGTTGCTGCGACCACTGCCATTCCTTTCCTGTCACTGATGTGGCGATCCAAGGCTAAGGAAATGTCAGGCGTGATCACAGACTTCAATCGCTTAGGAGTGGAACGTTTTCGTGCTGACTCCTGAAAAACTACAGTATCTGAATCTGATGATTCAGATGTGCTTGAACTAGAAGCCTCCAGTTCTCCCTGGGACCATCTCGCATCCGCTTCGCGCTTGGCCTTCTCCTCTCGGTTCATCTCCGCCTCACACCGAATCCTCTTCCTCGTTTGTTGGTCAGCCATTTTCTTGTCAATCGGGCCAAAGCTGGAGGAAGTGGGATTATCGAGCTGAGCGACAAGGAAGTTCTTGTCCTCCTCATTCATCATGGTCTCGAGGGCGTCATGACGTGAAAGATCGAATACATCGTGAAGGTCTCCGCGAAATATGTCCTCCTTCATTCTGTAGGATGGGAAATTCTTTGTGCGGTTCTTCTTCAGCCCCTTGTATTGCTCGTACAGTTTCAGGAGCTTCTTCTCAGCGTATCTGGTATCCGTCATTGCAACGTTTGCTTTTGTCCAAAACGGGATCAAAGCCTCAATGGTCATCACCGCACTGTTATATTGTCTTCCTCTCCTCCAGATGGTGGAACATGAATTTCCGGAGGACTTGAAGCTTGGTAGGGAGTCCTGCCCTAGTTAACTTCTCCTCCGCCTTTCCTAGTAACCACACCTCACTGCTAGACCGTGTTTTTGATTGCTTCGGCGGCATTTCTACACATTCCTACAAAAGAAGCCAAATTTAGTCATACTATAGTAATCAGTCATTAGTGAGACACGTAATGCATGATTGAGCGACCTCTCAACGACACCGTAGACCAACCATACTTCACAGTTATTCATACTAAGTGTAGGAACAAAAGCAACAATGACCCAAAAGTGAAATCTCAGATGCTAAATTTTCCCTATGCTTGTTAACCACCCTAATATATATATATTAGGCCGGGTTGAAAATGGGAATTTTTTCTTAAAAAGTTCACTATGTGAGAGATCTTAATAAAATGTTAAAAAATCAAGGATGTACTACCCTACTACCCCTATCACATGCCCCTCCATTTTTCCCTTCATATTTGCATATGTTTGATGTTATATGTTACATGATAAGTTGTTTGTTTAATGCTTGGTATTTTTGTTTCGGATAAATAGAAGTAATTTTTCAAATAAATAGAAATAATTTGCACTTGCTTTAATTATAATTTGAATTATCATAAATTATAAATTACATATAATTTTATTTTACTTCGAATATAAACTATGACTACTAGAAGCAAGTCCTCAAATGCAGCCTTTGGATATCCAACGGAATTCCCAGCAGCCATGACTCCTTCAAAAGCAGATGATGTGAGACTACTTTTTTTTGCGCAGTCGTGAAGAAGCTAAATCAAAAGGATCAGCAACTGGTAATGATTGTTACAGGGTTGTTGTAAAAGATATTGAAGACATTTGGATGAAATTTTCTTTTCTTACGATTAACTGTAACACGAAAGGTACCGGTATCTATCTTAAAGTCAGTCGACTAATAGAAGAAGCCTCGAAATTGAACAAGGTGCCGTTATATCGAAGAAATGAAAGTTTTGCCTTAAAAGTAGCGCAGTATGATGAAATGTTTGATAGATCTTCTTGTGAATGCTATGATAAGGGAATCGATAGGAAATCTTGCAGGTGTTAGGATAAAATACCAATGGCAGAATGGGAGTCTTTTGTGGGTCAAAAACAAAGAAAAAATTGATCGCATAGCTAGTTGAACAAAGATGAGATCTTTAGCAAGAGCCCAAGAAGCACAAAACCGTCAACTAAAAGCACAAGAAGAAATGACTGAAGCCACCAATGTTTTACCATCGGAATTTATAGAAAATGCCAAAGAAGACATGGATGTAGATTCAGAGTGTCAGGATGTAGATTATGAGGCCGATTTAGAATTGACTGAGAATATTCAGAACAGGCACTCCCATAAAAACCTAGCATTAACAGCAGATCGTTATCGTGTAAGTTGTAGAGCTGCAGCTGCAATAGTCAATGCAGCTTTAAAAGGTATGGGGATCCTTAACCACACCAACATGCTTGACAAAACGAAATTAGAAAGAGAGAAATCGCATGGGTGAAACAAATACTGTTAGGTCTAAATCCGAAAATCTGAAGATGGAGTGCCTTGAATTTGATGGAAGGAAAGATAACACATTAACTAAAAGTTGAAAGATAAAAGAACACTGTTATTGTGAAAGAACCTGGAAGCATCTATGTAGACCATGTCACACCAGATAATGGAACTGCTCGCTGCATAGAAGAAGAGTTGATAACTATTATTACAGACTCGAACAGCACAGATAGTATCAAAGCTTTACTGTGTGATGATACTCCTATAAATACAGGAAAAATTGGTGGAGCCATAAAACTGATTGAAATGCATCTTAACAGACCAGTGCAGTGGTTGGTGTGCCTCTTGCATTTGAATGAGCTGTCTTTTATGCACGTCTACAAAGCCGTTGATGGTAAAACAATGGGTCCAAATACTTTTGTGGGTTCAATTGGAAATAAACTGAAAACAGATTTAACAAAATTGGAGGTAGTCAAATATTCTCGCGTAAAGGGAAACATTAAAGAAATTCCAGCAAATGTTGTGAAGGAGCTTAAGCAGTGATCATAGATCTCTCTGATATGTCTGGCAGTGCAAACTGGAGACACTTCTCAAGATCTGTCCACTCGAACCCCGGGTACCCTTCACCCATGCTCGCTGGCTAATTCTAGCCAACAGGGCCCTTCGATCATATATCTCAACGCCAAATCCCGATAAAAACCTTCAAGATGTAGTGAAGATCATTATGCAGTTTTATGCTCCAGGGTGGTTTTGGATAAAATCTCATCCTAATGCAACTGATGGTGCATATAACTTTTGGCATTTAATGTGCTTGCTTCGAAATTTAGATGAACAATATAGATCAATCATAGAACCAGTATTAAAGAATAACGCCTACTTTGCCCACCCAGGAAATATACTCGTATCAATGGCAACTGACAAGAGACTAGATATTAGGGAGCAAGCTATTCAGAAAATCATCCTTTCAAGAACAGGATTTTCAGGTACCAGAAACTTTGAGTTGCCTCGAACCCTCAATTTCCAATCTACTGACTACACCGAGATGATGGATTGGCAAAAAGAGATCATTACTCCTCCACCGCTGCTAAACAATTTTAGCGACGATGAGCTACTACAGGCTAGATGTAAGCCACTGGAGATAGCTTCTTTTACATGCCACAGTCAAAGCGTGGAAAGAGCAGTGAACCTAGTAACCAGGGTTGGCACTCAAAAACCCAAACCGAACCTAAAACCCACTGGAATTTTTAGTGGGTTTTTGGGTTTTTGTTCAGAGATGTTTATTTTAAAATTGAACTGTTTCTGATTGCTACATTGTTCAATTGTAACTTATTAGAATGATTTGGCATGTTGATTATTTCAAGTAAGCTGACTTATAAAACAATTCTTAAATTATGCGGTGTGTAAATAAAGATCATGAAAAATTGAAAAGTTATTAAAAAGGATTTGCACCCATTGTGAACACGATGGGCAATTATTGGATCATTTGACACATTGCTCCAACCATCTTGAATTAAAGTTACAGTACGATTGACTAAGTCTTTTTTAATTGAATCCAGTAGCTACTTCATTATTCACTTTGATTAGCGAGTCATCAGATAATTTTTTTCTGCTTGGAGACCAATAGCCTGATTTTAAATTTTGGACCCATTTAATAAATTCTTTATTCTCTACAACTACAAATGGAATATTTGCTGAAAAGAAAAATCTGGCCATTTGCAAATCTAGTTGTTCTTTTTGATCTACAGTTGTTCTAACCACATATAGCATTATCTGACCTTGCGTTTTCTTGGCTGGAGTAGAATGAAAAAATGGTATGTAAGATTCAGAAGTGGTTGAAGTGAATGAAGTCTCACTACTGTCACTGTGAATTGTAGTGTCATGAACCAGGCTTTCATATGATTTGCTTGAAGAGGGTCTACTCTCAAAACTGCCGTGTCTATGTGTAGGAGGAAGAGTTGCTGATGTAGCTGTATTTGTAAGCTCATCCGCTTCATCATCACGAGCCTGTACCCATTTTTTATTGCATCGATCCAAATGATGTTTCACTCGTTCTGTTTTTTTCGAAAATACACATCTGCAGTATTTGCACTGAACTCTCTCTGGTTGGTCACTCAACATTTCTACTTCATCCCATTCAGCAGCTTTAAGTCTGACACCAGTATGTGCGGGTCTAATTTTCTCTAGATGATGTTTCACTCTCAATTTTTCGACTGATACTTTCTTTGCACTAATTGTATAGTACTCTAGTAGGCTGATCACTTAATAAAGTCACCTCGTCCCATTCGCTAGCTTTAGATCTTCCACCTCTATAGCTCTTTGAGTTTGGCATCTTAAAAATTTAAATTTGAGTTAGGTCTAAATAAAGCTGAAATCTGCTGTTAAGAAGTAAAGGAAAGATCTAAAATTAAAATGGAGAAAATTCTAATATGTCATTATTATCTCTCATATCTGAACTTTCTGTGAAATAAAGATGTCTTTTTAATATATATTGTAGATTAGATAAATAAATTAATAAAATAATAGATATATTAGGCACTACATAATTATCGAACCTTTCTAAAAAAAATTTCAACCCATCAAAAACTCAAAAACCCAGTTGGGTTGGTTTTTTTGTGAAAAACCTGGGTTTTTGCCAACCCTGCTAGTAACAAAGGCATGTCAGGAAAGAATAGGATATGACAACCGTCAAAAGTTTATCTTAAACTCATTAAAATCAAGGCGAAAACTGCCCAAGTTTGAATGGAAGGCCTAATGGAATGAGTAAGAAACGTATGAAATAAAATTTCCTAATGATATTGAAAATTTCTTCCCTTTTGATGTGATAAGGAACAATGAAAAGCTGAATTGAATTTTAGCACATTTATTATGCCTCTAATTTTTCCTTCTGAAGATATTGTTGTACTTAATTAATTTTCCTAATACTGTACATTATTAAATAAAATATACGTCAATAAAGATTTATGTCATCAAAAAACCTGAATGTAGAGTAAGTCTCGTATAAATGGAATATAGGTCAAAAAGTGAAAAATTGTGCCAGGGGTAGGAGGCTTTAAACAGCGAAAATAATTTGAGCGGGTTCCTGTGTTCTATTCAAACCCCTCACAATATGTACCTTTTCAATATAAAATTTCGACCCGGCCTAGTGTATATGTATGTGTACATATGTACGTGTGTGTGTATGTATGTATGCATGTATGCATGTATGTATGCCGTATATATATATATATATATATATATATATATATATATATATATGAAAATTATTTCACGAAAGTAACACGTGAAAAATATTTATGATGAATAAAACCACGAAGGAAAGGAAACACAAAAAGGTGCTCAAGCGCTTTCGTCTAATGACATCCTCAGGAACACTGAAGTACATAAAAGGTTACGGCCTATATATAGGTTACAGAAAGAAAAAAAATAAATAACATGCACACAATTATACATATATATATATACATACATATCTACACACATACATTATATATATATATATATAATATATATATATATTATATATATATATATATATATATATATATGCAATAAACGGAGAAGTAAAAATAGAAATTAAAAATTAAAGATTAGAGGATTAACAAAGAGGCATACAGATTTGTAAGGAAAAATATCGATTTTTAGCACAAGATCAAATGAATTAAAAATACAAATTTATACTGGAAATCTACCCGGGTTTTAACACTTTGCCTTTTAGAGTCAAGATTCGATATATATAAAAATAAAATGAAGATTAAAAGTTAATAAAGTAGCGTACAAGTTTACCAAAGATTTAGCGTCCTACCCTTTTTATCTAAATTTGTTTTGAAGGAATTCAAAACAACAGGATCGAGTTGAAAAAGACCTTTGTTTATGTTGAAGTTATTTGAAAGTTGGATAATGGCAGACTAAAGAATATTTCTATTGACAATGTTGCTAGAATGAAATAAAACTGAAGCATTATTCCAATCAATACAGTGGGATAACTCTGACAAATGGACAAAAAGAGCACTGGACAACTGTCCTGTTCTAACAGAATATTGATGCTGTTTTTATACGTGTGCAAATCCTTTCCCGTCTGACCTATGTAAAATGAATCACATTGTTTACACCCAATTTTATAGATAATGCCTGAATTATTGGTAGGGCTATTTTTTACTATGATATTTTTCACATATATATATGTGGATAACCACAGATATGGCTAGATGGATATGGGTTTTTGGATATGGATATGGGTTTTTGGATAACCTAGATATGGCTAAGTGGCTTCATGTATACCAAATGTAATACATATAATGTGGTCTAATTTTATATATAATTATATATATATATATAATATATATATATATATATATATATATATATATATATATTATATATAATATATATATATATATAAAATTAGACCACATTATATGTATTACATTTGGTATACATGAAGCCACTTAGCCATATCTAGGTTATCCAAGCCTCCAAGTATGATCAAAAGCTGCATTTTATCGGATTTTACAAATCATCATTTTCAAGTTAGCTGTTTATCTTTAAACTATTTACAAAGCTACTGATGTATCCTATTCCTACATTGCTTGAGCTAAACTACGCATTATTTACACGCTTTACAAACACTCCTTCATTCATAAAATATACTGTACAACTGCAAATTGGAATTGCAGTTAAAAAAGTCATTATAAGCTTCTCTTAATATTTTTCAGTTTCCTCATTTTAATGAAATTGTAAAGTTAATAGAGCGTCAGCGTTTATTGCGCTTATAAATTGCAGTCGGTGTAAATGCATTCCTGAATGCCATGGCACTATCCACCCTCCTCCGTCCGTTTATTGGAGAATTTCAAGAAACACTAAATTTGTTCTCGTATTTCGTTCATTTTGCCTACGTAACTTCGTTATCCTTTCTCTTTTTGTATGAAAACTTCTCGTACGAAAGGATTTCATTCACTGTAAAGTTTCGATAAATTTTATCGTAATTTTTCATATAAAATGTTTTCCCTGTCGTTACTCCCTCCACCTTTCTAAAGCGATCCTTGACGAGTTCCCGCTTGAAAGTTAAAAGGTCGCATCATCGATGAATATCGTTGTTTTATAGGAATAATGGTATATTTCCGCGTGACAAGGACGAGAGCGTGATGTCATTTCGTTTTACATTCATGTTCTGAATGAAATAATTAAATTTCTCTCTACTGCTAACGTCATTTGCGATGTTAACCACTTTTACTTTTTATGCATTTGGAAACGAAAAAATTCTATAATTATTGATTAATTTGTAAAAAAAAAAAAATTGTATGTCGCATTTCCCATATTTTTATTTTATGAAAGAAAAATTGAGTCTCCTCGTGTTGCTTCCAAAATCGATAAATTGGTGGTATCTGAGGAACGGCAGTTGCCGATGCGTGAATTTGAAGTGCGGAAGAAATGCGCTTGATGACGTCATAAATGTGCCGGTGTATGGTGGGAAAGGGGGTGGGAAATTGTGTCGTGGCAGCCGAATTTAAATGATGTGAAGGTTAACGAAATAAATAGACGTGTTTACATTTAAATTAATTGTTCTACTTTACTAAGGTGTGGTATCATGTGACTGATGAGAGAGATACGACCTGATCACTTATCACTCAGGAGTCAGCTCTCACACACACACACAAACCTTGGTTTTTCTCCCGCCCGAATTGTTCATTCTGACGAAGGTCAAGCTTGTCACCACCTCAGACCTACAGTTTAACGTGGAATCCGAACCATGCCGTACCAGCAGCCCAGCGTCTTAACCACTAGGCTACCCAGGGTACCAATTTATCTATCAACCAATTTCTTTATTGTGTGGAAGGATGAACAGCTGGGTTTTGCTGCTTGCCGCCTGCCGATGGATTCGTAGTCAGCGACGCTAACCACTACCTCACCGAGGCGCAGATACGTTGTTAACCTTGTTTGGGTTCCGTGCGTCGGTCTTCACACGAAGGTCAAGCTGGTGGCCTCGCCTCTAGTCCTGGCTTGGTGGAGGACCGAGTTGCTCTCTTGCGCTCCACCGTACAAAGCCAGGTACACCCGGCTCATCTGGTACCGTCCTGAGCCAGGCATCTAGTCTTCTCTTGAAGACTTCAACTTTGATCCCTGTAATGTTTCTGAGGTCCTTTGGAAGCTGGTTGAAAATTCTTGGCCCCCCTGGCAACCAAGCTATTTTCCTTCAGAGTTGAGGAGGTCCGTCGGGCCTTTCTACACATTCTGCCTTTCCTATTTTTTGGCGTTGTTTGAATGGTAATTGGGTTTCCATATGTAGATTATGGTATACCTCTCTTCTTCTTTCCAGGGAGTACAGATTTAGTTTACGTAGGCTTTCCCAGTAGTTGAGTTCTTTACAGCCATAATCTTGGCTGTGAAATGTGTGCGCGTTTCTTCTAGTGTATTAATTTCTTCCATTTTATATGGGGACGTCAAAACTGAGCAGTATTCAAGTTTTGGTATGATCAGTGTTCTCAGCAGGGGAATCATTACTGTCTTGTCCCTCCTTTTGAACGTTCTTAGTACCTGTCCGGCGACTCTCTTTGCTTTGTTTATTGCTGTCTGATTTTGTCTCTTGAATTTGGCATCATCGGTCATTATTACCCCCAAGTCGACTGCTTTCGTGCTTCTCTGAATTTCTTGTCTGGAGCATAATATGCAGTCTGTTTACGTTCCTCCTCATTTCTACCATATCTCAAGAGCTGAAATTTCTCCGTGTTAAATGTCATATTGTTGTCTTCTAACCATGTATATATTACATTTGTGTCCCTCTGCAAGGCCTCCACTTCGTTTTCATCGCTGATTTTTCTGCTGGTCTTTGTATCGTCTGCAAATGATATTACTATACTGTTGCTGTTTACTCCACTCTCTGTCTGTTAGCATGATAATGAACAGGAGTGGGGCCAGCATTGTACCTTGTGGTACTGAGCTGCGTACTTCTGATTCTGATGATGATACACCTTGAATTTTGACCACTTGTAGTCGTTTTCTGAGGAAGTTGTAGATCCATTTTCCCATTTTGCCTGTTATTCCCATATGTTTCATTTTATGTGCTACTATACCATGGTCGTATTTGTCGAAAGCGTTAGCAAAATCCGTGTATATGACATCATAGTTTTCATTGCCTTCAAGTGCATCTAGGACATTGTTATAATGCTCTATAACAGGGGTGGGCAACCATTTCTTCAGTTTAGCCACAGGTGTGGCGAATGAAAGTAAAATTCGACACACCGTGCATAAGTTGAGAAAATAGGTTGATAAATCGAAATATAAAATGAAAAACTGTTTAAACAGGTTTATTCAAAACATGTACAAATTGTACATTTTGACTACTCGCAACTGCTTTATACACAAATGATGAAAAAAATGAGAAAATTTAATGCGAAATTTCACAATGATTTTGTTTGAGAAGTCTCAAAAATGTTGGCTGAATATTTGAACTCAATGTGGTTTCTTCAAACTGTCTGCCTTATTTTCACTGAAAACGTTTTTGCATAGAAGGCGCACCGGCTTTTCATTTACTTGCATCACTATAAATTCCAGCTCACAGCTTTTTTGAAATTCTCGTGTCACATTTTTTTCATTCGCCCGTCTTTCCCCTTTTAACACTAACTTCCAAATCAATGAGTTTGTCTACATTACTTAGCTCGGCATTATCATCTGCTGGTTCACCTCGTTTTCAAATAATCCACTTATCCATCATTACGATGAAAATGTTGAAATTAATTATAACAATACAGAAAATACTTTGTTAACGACTGGGGCAGAGGAAAAGGTAAAAATAGCACACTCGAAACAGGAGCAACCACACCTACAGTTCACGGTCGGACCCTGACTTAATCAAATAGCGGCGGAGAGTATCAGATGGTAGCATTGCGTCAATGAGTCAGTCTGAGAATGGAATAGAAAATGTTAAATTGCAACCAGTACACTGTCGAGAAAAGGGTTTGTTGCATTTTATTGTTAGGGCCAAAACAAGGCAAACTCAAATTCGCCACACTCACAAGGCCAATTCGCTACTTGTGGCGATTGGCTACAGGGTTGCCCACCCCTGCTCTACAAGTTGTGATAGGCATGATCTTCCCGATCGGAATCCGTGTTGATTTTCGTTGAATCTTTCCAATGTCTCCAAGAAGTCATAGATTTTCTCTCTAACTATTATTTCAAATATTTTGGTGAGGTGGGACGTCAAGGACACTGGACTATAGGTTTTTGGTTGAGATCTATCCCTGCCTTTATATATAGGGACAATGTTTGCTCTTTTCAGGATGCTCGGTATTTCCCCAGTGTCTAGGGATCTTCTCCATATCCAGTATAAGGGTGTAGCTATTTCATTTTTAGTTTTTAATTAATAGTACGTTCCATTTGTCCAGACCTGCAGCTGAATGTGATTTCATTTGTCCTATAGCTCTCGTTACATCTTCTGGGGTAAAACCAAAGTCTGTTATACATTCTCTCTGCAATTTCTCTTTGAACAATGCATCTCTGTTAGGTATCGCTTTTTCACTTTTTGGGGTACTCAAGACCGATTCATACTGGGCTTTCAATGTTTCAGATATTTCTTTTAGATAGTCTGTTAGTTCGTTATTTCCTTTCCTTAAGGGCCCGATAGTAGCGCGCGTTTTTCTTTTCGTATAGCTGTAGAAATGTTTTAGATTTTCCTTTATTGCTTCTACCGCCTTTTCCTCTTCCCTCTCTGTCTGGCCCTTTATCAGAGTTTGTATTTCCCAATCGATTCTCTCCAGTTTTTCTGGTGTCACTTTCATAGCATTGTCGTATCCACAATTAGATAACTTCGTCGCTACTCTCTTTTGCGAAATATTCTTCTGTTTTGCCCCTCTAGCCAGTTCCTCTTTCCTTTTGGCTGTGCTTTCGGAGCATATTTTTCCAGAATTCTCAGCGTCTTTTCTTCCAAGGTTGTTAGCATTTCCTCAGTTGTTTTATTCTCAAACTGTTCTCCACTCTATTTGGGCCATGTGTGATCTGACTTCTTCCCAATTTATGGTCTTGGAGTTGAAGTTAAAAGCCCAAAATTTGCTTCTTCCTTCCGTATGTGTATTTTCTTTTAAAGTTATCGCCATATTTGTTGATAACTCGATTATATTGTGGTCTGAGATAATAGTTGGAGTTATTTTTTATATCGGCAATGAAGTTCGTGTTATTTGTGAATAGCAGCAGATCTTGGCAGTTATTTTTCCTCGTATTTTCTGTTATCTCCTGTGTCAGCATAAACTCGTTTGAGAGAGCCATCAGCATTTTTGCTTGCTCCTGGTCCTCTCTTGTTCCACCCTTATCTTGCTGTATGAATAAATATATTTATACCCACCTTTTACTCTTTTATAAATGTGAGATTAAAATCGCCGCAGAGTATTATATTAGGGGATGGAGAGTTTACGAACTTTATTAGGGTTCTGATATCATACTTTCTTAAATTATAAAAATATCAACACCACCCTTGTAAATACGTGGCAACTTACCTTTCAATTTTATTTTTAGAAACTGTGTATAAAAATATTTTTCTTCGTATACTGAATTAAATTATGCTTTCCAGCTTTTCATATTAGTTTATTAATGGTTGTAAGCAGTGGTGTAGTGCTGTGGGAACGCGTGGGAACGGCGTTCCCTTACTTTTTTTGGTAGACGGAACGGCGTTCCCTCACTATTTCAAATAAATCCGAACTTACAAATCTCTAACGTCATGAAATTTTAATTCCCACCCCTAGAAGAAGTATTAGAAAATCATTAACTGTTTCATTTCTTTTAGCTTCGACTGAGGCAATGCTAGCCTATAAAGATCTGGTGAAACAGTCACCACGGCGTACCAGTTGTTAACTTTTCTTTAGTTAATCATTCCAGTTGTTAGCTATTTTTATTGATCGTACTGGATGTCATATATCTAATGACACTGGAAATACTGCATCTTCAACCTTGGAATATATCCTAATATCCAGTGCATATGACCTCAAAATATTCCTGAAATTGGTCAGATTTCAAAAGATTTCCCGGGGAGCTTACAGTGCCCCCGGACCCCCAGCTGTATGGGCTCGCCGCGCTCGCCATTGTCCCCCCCGCATCTGAGTAACACTTTCAAAATGCGTTCCCTCACTTCTTTATTTAGCACTACACCACTGGTTGTAAGCATTTGTAGACGCAAGGTTAATGTGCTTGTAAACCCTTTGCGTAGTATTCGCATTCAGATCATCTCTAAATGATTGATTCGGGTAATACAGATGGATTAGATAACGTCAATTTTTAATTTCAGTGTATGTAATTATATTTATATATAATTAAACATTATTTTGACACAATTTTTACATATGTAAAGATCCCTCCCCCCCCCTTTCGAAAATCCTAGATCGCTACTCCTTGTGCATTATTTTTATAAAAATCTTACGGTACTGTACTATCAATTTATTTTCATGGTTAACTGTTGTAAAGTTAGTGAATAATATTTTTGTTTTATTTAAAAAAAAAATGTGATCAGTAAATTCCAAATTCTTTTCATGCCCCCCCTTCCAATAATAATAATAATAAGAGCCAAAATCAAGGTCCAGGGTTTTGGGGATGCCTAAACACTGCGGTCATAGATATCGGGGAAAGATGGATTGAAGAAGATTGTTACAGAGTTGACCGGTTGAGTAGATGAAAGATTGAAAATACTGATTAACCTTTGCGTTAGAGAGTTGCATAGAAAAGGAATGAGAAAGTGTAGAAAGTCTGGTGCTGCGTGCTCTCCTTAAAAGAGGAGGCATGTAGTTAGTGTGTTCAGAAGGGCAGTGTCCGTTATAATAGCGGTAGTAAAGAGAGAGAGGCACTATTTCGTGGAAGAGAGAGAGATTGAAGACAATTAGTAAGAGGCGGGGAATTGATGAGATGAAAAGCCTTTGATTCCACCTGGTCAAGTACGGCTGTGCGGGTTGAGCCAACCCACACACGAGAAGCATTTTCCATACAGGGGCGGACAAGATCCCTGTACAGAGACAGCAACTGAGCTGGGGTGAAGAAACTACGGAGGCGGTACAGCACACCTAACCTCTCGGAAGCTATTTTACAAAGGCACTATATGTGATCTTTCCAAGAAAGATCACGAGAAAAGGAAATTCCAAGAATGTCAAGAGAAGAAGAAGGATTGAGTTGTGTGTTGATGGCGGTAAGGGGATAGTCGTGTGGAAGATTGTGACGAGTTGACAGATGGAGGAACCGAGTTTTCGAGGCATTGAAAGCCACAAAGTTTTCTCTACCCCAATCAGAGATAGCAGAAAGATCGGAGGTCAGGTGCTCCATAGCCGCCCAACGCGAATCATGGAGTGACTGTTGAGAGGGGCGCTTTGGGAAGTGGGTGGAGAAGTGAAGAGTGGAATCATCAGCATAGGAGTGAATAGGACAGGGAGTGAGACGAATTAAAATAAAAGATCACTAATAAATAAAAGGGGAAGAATGGGTGACAGACCAGAACCCCGAGGAACACCATTGGTGATAGCTTTAGGAGAAAAACACTGGCCATCTACAATTGCAGCTGTACATCGGCCGAAAAGAAAATTAGAGATGAAGGCATTGATAGAAAGAGAAATCGAAGAAAGGCAGTTTCGAAATTAAAGATTTGTGCAGGACTCTGTCAAAACCTTTTGATATGTCTAGCACAATAGCAAAGGTTTCCCCGAAATACCAAAAGGAGGATGACCAAGAGTCAGAGAGATATACAAGAAGATCGCCAGTCGAGCGTCCCTTGTGGAACCCATACTGACGATCTGAAAGAAGATTTTGAGAAATGTTTAAGAATCTTCCTATTAAAGACAATTTCAAAAACTTTAGAAAGGCAACTAATCAAAGCAGTTAGATGATAGTTGGAGGGTTGAGAGCGGTCACCCTTCTTTGGGACAGGCTGAATGAAAGCGAACTTCGAGCAGGAAGGAAAAGTACCAGATGAGAGACAAAGACCAAAGAATTTGCCTTGGCAAGGTGTCAGCACAGAAGCACAGTTCTTAAAAACAACAGAAGGAACACCATCAGGACCATACGCCTTCCTAGAGTTAAGCTCAGATAGGGCAGAAAGAACATCTTTTGAAGATATTCTAATTTCAGCCATAATAAAGTCAAAGGGAGGAGGAGATGGAGGAACAGCACCAGAATCGTTCATGGTTGAGTTAGAAGTGAAAGTTTGAGCGAAGAGGCCAGCTTTGTTAAGAGAAGAGACGGCAACTGAGCCATCAGAATGGAAAAGAGGAGGGAAAGAAGAAGTAGTAAAGTTGTTGAAGAGGTTCTTAGCTAGATGCTAAAAAGAGCGATGAGAATTAAATTGGATAGGTTTTCACATTTCTGTCAGATGAAGGAATTTTTGGCGAGTCGAAGAACAGATTTTGCACGATTCCGGGCAGAAATATAATCTGAGTGAGAGTCAGGATTAGATGGCAACGGTACTTTCTGAAAGCCTCTTCTCTGTTGCAGGTTTTTTTTTTGCCTTACTTTTTTGCCGAAGGTTTTTTTTTGCCTTAGTAGTAGAAATAGAATATGGAATGGACGCCTCCATGACCGAGAGAATCACCTCCGTGATGATCTCGGCAGGCCCCGAAGAGTCCTCGCCACAGAAGCGATAATCATTCCATGGGAAATCACAGAAGTACTGCCTCAGGGCCTCCCATTCAGCGGCGCCAAAGTGCCAAAGACGCTTCCTCTTGGGAGGATCCAAAGGCCGGATTGGAGTGGTAGGACAGAAAATAGATGCAAGATTGTGGTCGGAGGAGCCTAACGGAGAAAAAAGTTTTACAGAGTAAGAAGATGATGAGAGGCGAGAAATAAATCCAGAATGTTGGGCCTATCTCCAAGGCGATCGGAGATACGAGTAGGGTGCTGTACAATGTGCTCTAGCTCATTTAGGATAGAAAAGTTGTAAGCTGGTTCACCTTGGGATTTTAGTGGAATGGGAGGAAAACCAAAGGTGGTGGTGAACACTGAAATCTCCTAAAGTGGAGATTTCAGCAAAGGGAGAGCGGGATAGAATGTATTCCACTTTGGAAGCGAGGTAGTCGAGGAATTTTGGATAGACAGTAGCATTAGGAAAAAGGTAAATAGCTCAGATGTATTTAGTTTGAGATTGGTATGTACGCCGCAGCCAAAGGGTATAGAATTCGAAACATTCGAATTCGGGAATACGAGAACAATACATATACGCAACACCCACCTTTTGGGTGAAATTGAGTGTGGAGAAAGTAAGAGGGTGCAGAAAAAGGGCTGCTGTCAGTCGTCCCAGACACCCGAGTTTCAGTGAAGACAAGATGAGGTTTAGAGGAGGAGAGGTGGTGTTCACCAGATTGAAATTTGAGAAAAGGTCATGAATATTGCAACGTTTATGAAGAGTGAATGAGGCAGAGGCCCAGAACATCTCGAATGGGCAGTCAGGGGCGTCCACAGGATCAATTAAGTAAGGAGTCACTTCCAAATACAATACGGGGGGTGGGGGCACAAGTATTTGCGAGCTCTAGGGGGGTCCGGAGGTATGCTCCCCCGGGAAATTTTTGAAATTTATGGTCTGGGACAGCATTTCCTGCCTTCTGGAGGCAGTTAGGAAGACAAATTATAGGGCTTCAAATACTGAAAAATAAGGATTTTTTAGACATCCTTTGTATGTCCATGATATTAGGGTGAAACCAGATACACAATAACTTGGTAGATATACAAGTTTATTATTCTTACATAATATACATATACATAATTGTCATGGGACTGAGAAGGTTATTGAAGACAGTATTCAGCTCTTTAAGTAATGTACAAGATATCCTTCCTAACGATCTCGTCGTCGCGTTCTCCACAACAAATTTGACATGTTTTAATTTTAATCATAGGATTTTCTCTTCATATCAACAATATGGGAAATTATACAATAATAATAATATAAAGTGTCCCAAAATAATGTTTACACATCATATTAACATATATACCAATAAGCAGGCCCGGATTTAGCTATAGGCGAACTAGGCGATCGCCTAGGGCAGGGGTGGGGAACCCTTGGCACGCGTGCCAAACGTGGCACGCCAACGACTTTTTTCCGGCACGCGATTCCCCCGGCTCACCTTAAAAAAAATTAAATAAATAAATATCCAAATTCTTCGCTGAGTTTTATATTTTAACTTAATGTTTTCTGCTAAAAAATGGTAAAGATTAACTTCTGTTTAATATATTATGTTGGTAAAATAACATTTTATTTTCTCTGTAATTTTTATGTATTATTCATAAGGGATTAAGAATCAATAAAAGAATATCTTTAATTTTATTTTCTTCATTGTGCTTTAGTCAAGTAAAAGATTATGAGATTGGGCACTGTAATGTATTGGGAAAACTTGAAAAAACTTATGGCTGATTGATCTGATATATAAAAAAAAAAAAAAAAAAAATCAGAATTATTGTTTACTCTTTTGCTGATGTTAAAAATTGCGTTTTTAAATTGTGTGGTTGATATGCAGCTATAATTACACTTAAAGGCTAATAAAAATATCCACGCTATCAACAGGGTAGAACGACCTTCAAGTAAAAATTCCGTCACTAAATTTTACATTTATTCAATCTTACATGACTTACAATAATCACACTTACAATATTCTTTGATTTTACCGCTCCAGTGTAATTTTTTATTATTTGAAAAGGTTCTCCGAATACTTAAAAGGCACCAAATAATAATATGTTCCCCAAAATTTCGGTTGGCACGTGAGAAAATTTTGCATCAAAGATTTGACGATTTTGGCACGCTCACTTAAAAAGGTTGCCCACCCCTGGCCTAGGGCCTCGCGCCAAAGGGGGCCTCGCTCAAGCCGTTTTGCGCGTTCTGTTCAAGTGATATTAATGATTTAGAACTCTATGAAGAACTTAAAGTACTTTGCAGGTTTATACCTGAGAAAACAGATCTCGGAAATGCCCTTGTTTATATAGTGCAAAAACAACTAAGTGAGATTTATCCTAATGTTTATGTTGCACTTCGAATAGTATTAACCATCCCAGTTACTGTTGTTTCGGCTGAAAGAAGTTTCTCGCGTCTCAAACTTATTAAAACATATTTGCGTTCCACCATGTCTCAAGCGACATTGCAATCATTAGCTATGTTATCAATAGAAAACGATATAACAAATTCATTAGATTATTCTCAATTAATTGAAGAGTTTAGCTCGAAGAAAAGTAGAAAAGCATTGCTGTAATATTCAAGGAGCATCTGAACCAAATATTAAAGCATTAATATTTAGCCTGATAAGTCGATCGCTCACTATTATAAAAAATGAAATGTCAACATCTCTTATACATCACATATGAAAAACGTTTGTCTACTATGGAAAGTCATTACCTATAACACTGGTATGCATATGAATTTTTTTTGTCTGCTGTGAGGGTTTTTTCAACTCGTATTATATAATTCGACCATGCTGAATTCGAAAATGACATTGGTTTTCCTCAATCAGGTCAGGTTTTTAATCTATTGGCCATTTATTATAAGTCCAATTTTATCCCCAAATTTATTGATTTTTTTAGCTTAAACACTGTAGATACGAGTAATATTATAAGAACACTCTTGAAAAATGAAAACATTGTGTGAATAAATACTTTTATTCATACAATGAATATGGAAAAAAGTTTATTGAGGAAGGAAGTAAGTTTTTTTGGCTTTCCGTCTGTGTTTTTCTTCGGGCACGTCTCGCTTCAAACACCAGCAATAGTCCGCCAGCATATTAATATCCCAGTTTCCCTGGTACCTCTCTTCCATTATTTTGATATCTTGGTGAAATCGTTCACCCTGTTCCTCACTATAATCCCCGCAATTTCAGGAAAATAGTCCAAGTGGGACCACAAAAAGTGCATTTTTATGGACATGCGCGACCCATGAGCTTTGAAAGCTTCCATCAAGTTTTCGACAACGGACTCGTATTCTGGACTTCTACGCTTGCCAAGAAAATCAGTGACAACTGATTTGAATGCCTGCCAGGCATTCTTCTCAGTTGGAGTCATTGCGTTTTCGAACTGAGTATCCTTGATCAAAGTTCGAATTTGAGGACCATCAAAAACCCCAGCATTTAGTTTAGCATCAGATATATGAGGAAATTTACTCTCGAGATATCGGAATGCTGAACCCTCCTTATTCATTGATTTGATGAAATTTTTCATCAAGCCCAGCTTAATATGAAGTGGTGGGAGCAAAATTTTTGTTGGTGGTACAAGGGGCACTGAAACGACATTATGCGACCCAGGTTCAAAATTCTCTCTGGATGCCCATTCACGCTGTGCATAGTGCTTCTCATCCGCTCGGCTATCCATTTGCAGAGGAAACATGGGTATTTCGTGTATCCCCCTTGCATTCCCAATACAAATACCACAATCTGAAAAAAAAAGAAAATATTTAAAGAATTTAGAGAATTTGTTCTATCAGATAAAAAAATCTATGCATTGGACTGTATCACTTCTGTGGGGAAGTTAAGTGTTCTTATACGCTCTCAAATAACCTTTGGAAAAACAACATAGTCAATAGCAATAGTTTACTTATGATATTAGTATTACCTTCAAATCTCCACAGATCCTCCAGTTATGTTGGTCGTATACGAGAGCATCCAGTAAAATTTTCATGTTATCGTAGCTCTCAGTAAGTTGTACGGAATGTGCTACAGGGACTGATGCAACCCTATTCCCAATGTTGAGAAGTACTGCTTTCAAACTTCGTTTAGACGAGTCTATAAATAGCCTCCATTCTGATGCGTTATATGGCAGGCCCAAGGATTCGATTAGCCCCTCAACATTGCAGCAGTACACTAAGGAAGAGGTATTTTCGTGCACTGCAAAAAACTTGCGGAATTCTTCCTCTCGTTTCCTATACCAGGAGAATGTTGTTCCCGGAGCCAGCAAGTTGTCCTCTCGAAGTCGTGAGCCCAAGATCTCGGCAGCTAATTTGGAAAGTCCTAAATCCCTGGTAAGATCATTAAGTTTGGCCTGGTTGAGAGGCCTCGGCTCATTTGAAGCGGTATTTTGAGGTATATACGACTGGGACTGGTCATTGGCATTGGTCATTGATTCATCATCAGAATCATCGAAGTCCAGGGTTTGAGGTGGGTCGGGTATTGGAATTCCAGGACCATCGGGTACAGGTCTCATAGCAGAAGGAATGTCAGGGTATACAACAATGTGTTTATTCTTCTTGTTAACTCCTGAAAATAGAAACACAGAAACATGGATATAAAACTTGCATATGAAATAGAAGAAGCATTCAGACAGTGGCGGCTCGTGAGGGAAGGCTGCCGTCTGTAAGATATGAAATAGGTCGATGGAGTCTGTATATTTTCTTTCTTTTTCATTCATATTGTCCCTTCAGGGACAATATGAATGAAAAAGAAAGAAAATATACAATCATTGTAAATGTAACTTGTATAACAATATGTATGTGTAAATGTATTTTCTATAACAATATGTATATGTAAATATATGATTACCATTATGGTGAATATTATGCTATATATGGTGAATATTACATTATGGTGAATATTATGTCAAGTTTCATACGAGGATTTCAAAATATTTAAGAAAAATAAATTTATAAGCCCACCTTGGAGGTTTGTCATGCAGAAATAGCAATCTGTCACGTGATCCTTTCCTTCTCTCCAAATCATGGGAATTCCAAAAGGCAAAGATTTCGCTCTGCCTTTGCTCCATCTTCTCAAATTTTCAATGCACGTCTTGCAGCACATATGAGGGGCGAAATTTTTGTCCTGGTTCCCTAGCTTAATTCCAAAGTATGCTCTATACATTGTCTTCACAAATTTAGTGATTTGGGACTGGTTATTTGGCATGGTAACCGTCCCACATATGTAGCAGAATCTATTGGGATCATTTTTACACGCTCTATTCATTATGAAATATTTTATCTATATGCCTGAAAAGTAAAAAAAGATATTATACAAGTGAAACAAGCAGGGCTGTGGAGTCGGAGTCGTGGAGTCGGAAGCAATTTTGGTGGTGCTGGAGTCGGAGTCGGTAAAAATGTACCGACTCCGACTCCGACCTCAATATAAATTTTAATAAAATATGTTTTTGTGTGTGATATCACTGGCAGCTATGGTGGTTAAACCACTTAAATAATAAACACAATGTTTTCCATTTCAGACACTAATGCCATTAATTCATTTTTTCTTTTCAGATAATATTTTTTATTTTTAATGCTTATTTAATTTCGAGTTCTTTCTAAATTTCATAAGTTTTTAACTTTCAAGTCTAAAACCCCTTTCACAATGGCAAAGACACTTCCAACAAAGTCTGCAGTTTTTTAATATTTTACAATAACCACAGATGGGAAACATTTCGTGTGTCAGTGTATGATAGAAGATGATGATGATGAAAAATTATGTGAAGCAAAAATCAGTGGTTTTACTGGCTCTGATAAAAATGCACCAACCAGAGCATCAAATTTGAAGAGACATTTGCAGTGTTTCCATCCCAAAATTTTAGAAGTTGTCATTGAGAAAGATAGTACTAAAAACCTTCCAACTACTTCAAAGTTAACAAAAGATCAGAAATCTACTGAACGACAAGCACCACTTACAAGATTCTTTACTACAGACAAAGTTACCGTAACAATGATCACAGATAATGATGCTTCACGTGGTGGTGATGAAATGCCTCTTGTGTAATTATCATCATAGCAGATTTAGAATTAATATACCGTCGGAGTCGGAGTCGGATAGACAAAAAATTGAGGAGTCGGAGTCGGTTTTTTATGTGCTGACTCCACAGCCCTGGAAACAAGTGATGATAGATGTTACTGTTCCAATTCCGCTTTGACAAAATCACGAAAAATTCTATTTTACTTATGAGGCCATAGCCGGATAACCTGAGCTGATTGAGAAAAACGGATTGCATATTCGAAATCAGCAGGAAAAACTCTATAAGAATCACTTACAAAACCCTTGACAGCAAAATTGATGCATACCAGTGTAATATTATATAAATCTTAGAAATCATTCTCTTATATTTTCGATACAAATCTTGATTCATATTATAATTTATACTTATTTGTATGTTTTATTTATATTTCTTATACAATTTCCATGCGTGATTATTTTGGTTTGGTTTAATTTTTAAGTGCTGGCATAGTTCTGTCTATGCGGGATTCTAATATTGCTGGTATAGTACCGATAATTAAGTCCATATTTTCATATATATAGGCCTAGGGCCTCGCAATTTCTAGATCTGCCTAGGGCCTCGCAACTTTTAGATCCGGCCCTGTCAATAAGCAAAATAGGCGTATAGTAAATATATAGAAAATAGGCTTCTTTAATGTTTAAATGTTCGAAATATCAGCCAGCAGCGTCAATACCTTCATGGTTGTGCTGCCTACTTTAATGTTTTAAATGTTCAAAATGTCCGCCACTAGCATCAATACATTCTTGACAACGGCACGCAACAGATCGGCATACTGTTCGGATTGTTCGGAGTGGAATGTTGGCACGGGCTATTTCAATTTCGTGTCTCAAGGCCTGTAGCGTCCTTGGTTTTTCAGCATACAGTGTTCTTCAGAGTGCTCCACAAGTAAAAGTCTAAGGGTGTTAAGTCAGGAGATCGTGGTGGATACTCCGTACATCCCCTACGTCCTATCCATCTTCTAGGAAAACAAACATTGAAAAAATTTCTAACGTCATTGTGGTAATGTGGTTGCGCGTCATCCTGTTGAAAGTAACGCTCTTCTTCCAAAAAAAAAAGAGCTCTGATTGAAGGTACAATGTTGTCTTGCAGCATTGATAAGTAAGCAGCACCTGTGACAGTGTCCTCAAAGAGAAATGGCCCTATCAGTCCTCTGGAAGACAGACCACACCACACTGACACTCCTGGTTGATTAAGTGCTCGTTCTTCTGTTACGTTTGGATTTTCGGTGGCCCAGTACACACAGTTGTGTCGATTGATAGTACCATTAAGTTTAAAAGTGGCTTCATCGGACCAAACATTGAAATCAGGAAAAGATTGTTTTTCATCACACATGTGCAAAAACCACTCTCAAAATTCTTTTCGACGATCTGGATCATCCTCATTCATTGCATGGAGCAGTCTAGGTATGTACGGTTTCCACTTTTCACGTCGCAAAATGCGATGAACGCTGGATTTAGAAACACCAGTCTCATGAGAACATTGCCTTGTAGACTTATTTGGAGAGTTTGTGAAGGCCTGTAACACGGTCTCAACACTTTCATCGTCAGTTAAAGTGCGACGTCTTCCAGATCGGCCTTTGTTGACGTTTTGCACTGTTCCGTCAGTCTCAAACTTATCACGTAATCTTATTTGTTACCCGTGATGGTGGTAATGTTCCAAACTCATTTCTCCAATGTGTCTGTACCTCAGCCACATTCTCCGTCTTCCAGTAGTGCTTCAGAATCCACTTACATTGCTCAAACGATAACTTCAATGCCGCCATTTCCTGTAACAAGGGATACTACTGTTATTTAAGTACAATACACCATTACTATACTACTATTACTAAGTACTATAAATATACTAATACATCAGCGCATATACTATTACTAAGTACTATAAATATACTAATACATCAGCGCATATTACTATCAGCTAAAGTATATATATATATATATATATATATATATATATATATATATATATATATATATATATATATATATATATATATATATATATATATACATATATCATGATGTGTAAACATTTATTGGGACACCCGGTATATAGTAAATATCAACAATATGGGAAATTATACAATATTAATAATATATATAGTAACCAATTACTATCTTCAAATATTGACTGGATTTTGGGTTTTTGAAAAAATCTATCTGTAAGCAGTTGACGAAAAAACGAGGGGGCTTGGCCCTCTGGTGCCCCCTCGTGTGGACGCCCCTGTGGGCAGTAGCAGATCCAGTCCCGCTGCCCGAGTCGGCGTTCTCGGTATTGGCCGTGGGGGTGAGCCGGAAGTGGGAACATTGATGGTCCCATCTCCAGGGGACTCCGAGGCTCTTGTAGTTGATGCACCCCCCCCCCCCCCACACACACACACACACACACAAAAAAAACTTGAAAAACTTTGTTTGTTTTCTGTTTGCTGTGATTTTTCTGTCGTTTCTTAATGATTTCGGGGCGCTGATTCCAAAAATGATATTGGTTTTGCTCTATCATCAACCGTTTCAAAAACATTTTCTGAAAATAAAAACACTATTGGAAATTAATGTTTACTGAGCCAAAATTGTTTGACAAACCCAAAATGGTGCAAAGGATATAATATATATCATGAGGAGAACCGATAAGAGAATAACAAGCCTCGTTATCCAGTGTGCGTTCCTTAAAAATGCACTGAAGAACGCGACTTCCGCGTATGAACATTCTTATCCTTTCTGATGAGCGACCATACGTAGTCTCCCATCATGGAAGCATCCCAATGGCCCTGGTACCTTTTCTCCATCGTTTGAATATCTTGATGGAATCTTTCGCCATGTTCTTCACTCACATCGCCCAGGTTATCACGAAAAAAGCCTAGATGTGAATGCAGATAGTGTAATTTTAAAGACATACGGCACCCCATTTTGCCATAGCACTTAATCAAGTTTGACACTAACTCCTTATAGTTTGGTGCTTTATGGTTGCCTAAAAACCCACGAACCACATCACAGAAAGCACCCAAGCCTCTTTTTCGATCTGAGTCATCTTGGCTTCAAGGTTCTTTGAATTCAACAGCGCCTTGACTTGTGGTCCTACAAAGATGCCAGCCTTGACTTTGGCCTCAGAGAGTTTAGGGAACATGACCCGAATCTGTTGGAAAACTTCCCCTCCAAAATCTAACGCAGTTACAAACTGCTTAATTAGACCAAACTTAATATGGAGAGGTTGTAGCAGAACTATGTCAGGCTTCACAAGAGGTTCCTGAGTACATTGTACTTTCCTGGTTGCAGTCCTTCACGTGGAGGCCACTGAACTGTTTTATAGTGCTCAGTTGAAGCCT